>JAREIK010001314.1:39610-111709 GCA_029783825.1 Sapria himalayana
GTCAGGACGTCTCGTCAAGAGACGTAGCTAATGCTGTTTGATCACCGTCCCGAGATGTATTGCAGCTACTATAGTATAGCTAATGATCTCCTGCTTCATTCCGTTGATTGAAGACTGGCATCTTAATGCGATCTGAGAGCGGATCTCGGATCCCCTGGTAGTGGTAGTTGGGTTGGTAGAAAATCCGATAATCGATGGCTTTAGAAAGGCTTTCCCAACCTAGACATTGTAACTTTCAGTTACACCTGCCTACTTGTAGGCTTAGGGTAGTCCTCGACAACCTTCTTCTTTTACTGGCTTGGGAAAGACCCGTAGGCTATGGATCCCACTAATGGAATGGGACTATAACCATACTTCCATGGTCTAGGTTCAAGAACAATACAGATTGAGGCTTGGAGTATCTAAGGCTTCATGGACCCAATTTTGAGTTAAGGGCTTTTAAGGACGGACTCGCTAGTGTCCCAGGGACGGTTACACTACTAACTTAATTGCCCTATTATATTATATGTATTTTTCCACAGGACTGAATCCATAGAAACCTTGGCTTAGTGCCATTACTGTAAGCGGCGGATGATTGGTATGCAGGATCGGCGGTTTCACATTTATGTGAATCAAGAGATTGGCTTGAAAGGCTTTCCAACTAGCCATTGTACTTGAGATTGCGATAAATAAGTCCTTCTCTTTGGAGCTTGTTCAAGCTTATGAGTCCGAGCCGAGGGCAAAGAAATGCGCTTAGAATCATTAGTGAGATAGAGTTAACTTACCACGTTTATTTTGTAAAAATCAAATCAATAAGACCCCTCGAAAGGATGCTTTTATTGAGCTTGTTCTTGTCCCCAAGGTTCGATGTAATTGAAAAAGAACTGCTGCTTCTGCTTCACCTTGCTTGGGGTTGGCTCCTCACATATCCAATTTTTTGAGTCTAAAGAGCCATTGGGAAAAAACTTAGCTTGCCTGTTACAGATCCAGAAGCTGGCTACCAGAAGTACTGAGAGCAAGCATTTGAGTTTTAGCCAGTTATCTTCCATCCATTGGGGGTGCCCCTCAAAAGAGTAGCTTTCTTGTCCCTTGTAGCGGGAGTACAAAAATAAGTTTGATTTGCTCCAGGAGGGCTAATCAAGGTAGGCCCTTCAAGTTAAGGCTAGTCGTAGTGTTCTCCCTGGGTGTCTTTCCTTGCTGGGGATTGGGGTCTCCCTTTTCTTCACCTCTTTTCAAGCCAGGCCTTTCTTTTACTATTTATATAAATAAGTAGTAGAAGACTAACCAGTTGCAGCAAGATAAAGGGCAAAAGCCGGTTCTAGATAAAGCCTTAGCACAGTTAGAAAGCTTTGTTTCCGGTTGGATGTCAAAGCGGAAGAAGCAATCGGATGAAAGATGATAAAAGTGCCTTATGCAAGAAAGCAAGTTATATCAGCATATTCTCATCTCTCCATTTATTAAGTAATTTCCTCCCTGCCTTAATGCCTTATCCTGTAGACCTGGGTTGGGTAGGATCCAGTCGAGACTTTCTATCGATACAAGCGAATAAAATAAGGTAACCTAGAAAGAGCCTTCCTTTAAGTAGTGAAGACTTTCCCGGAAGCTAGTTCAGGGGACACCTTCTGCCTTCGTGCTTTTTTTTGTACCGTATATAGTGTCTCGGACGCTTTACGCGCCATTATCGAGATAAACGAAATAACTGATGATGGATCTTCGATAGCGAGTTCTTGATTGATGATTGACAAGTACTTCCGCAATTAGTGGAAAAAAACCTGGGTTAAGTTACTCTAGGATGAGACGAGTTTGGTTACTAGATATCCTTTCCTGAAAAGTGGTCTAGTTTATAAAGTATAAGATCGTCTACCGCACTTAACTGAAAAGGGTTACATTTACATACCAAATTTCCTCTGACAATGGCACTCCATTTAAAGATGTATCACTTTTCAAAAGAGAAGAAAGCATGTCTTTTCGTCGCCATACCACCCTACCCTAAGGGAATGGGCAGGCGGCCGCATTAAACAAGTCCATTTTTTGGACAGTAAAGTAGTTAAGTTAAGAATCAAAAGGATTGGCATGATAGGCTTCAACAAAGGCCCTCTGGGCGTAAAGGACTACGCACAGAACTGCAACCAGGTTCACACCCTCTCTTAGTGTTTGCTGCAGAATCAGTCCTTCTATTAGAATGAGAAGTGCAGCTACCTTCACTACGTTTTCATGCAGGATTGATCACAGATCAGTACACGAAAACGCGTTACAATGAGTTAGATAATCTCGATATCAGTCCAGGATGAGGATGGGTTAGGCCTACAACCGGAAAGTGCGGCATAAGGCATTTCACTTGGAGTGAATTTCTAAGTTGGTCCTGAAAATGAGAACCGAGCGAGCCTGTTAAGCTGGGGGCAAGTTCGAGCCTAAGTGTGAAGGCTTTCTGATGTTATACCCTGAGATGCCTAAATGATAAGCAATTACCATTCAAGGAATTCTTATCGCTTAGCGCTTGTGCTAAGGAATTCAAAATCGCTTAGCGCGCCCTAGCTCTGCCGCTTAAACAACTGGGGCTAAGGAAGAGAGATCAATCCAATGGGTAAAATGACTCGTAAGCGAACAACTGATAGACCTTTTCTTTTACTCTTTAAGCCATGCCGAAAAAAGGACGATTACACGAGAGCTTATTCTTGAAAGGGTAAGATATGCTTCCTAAATCTATTATTGTAGCCAAGGAAAAACACGACGAAAAAGGTAGCCGAACCACCTCCCTCAACAAGAAGTAGCTTTCGGCAGTGAATCACATGTAGAAATACCGAACTGTTTAATCATCGAGATTTGTGCTTGGTGGTGTCGTGCCAAGAAAAAAGAAGGGTTGAACCTGGCTCACAAACCAGGAGATCTGGGGGGGGCTTTTGCCCGCTCATCATCAATCCCATTCTACTACTCTGTTAGTATAAATTATTACTCTTCTCTTGTCAGTCTCCTCGCAAGGAACTCTAAAAGGAACTTTTATAGGGCAGAGAATAAGCAGGCACACCAACCAAGTTTAAGGAGTCGGAAGTTGTAGACTTCAGGAGGTTAGCCCGTGACTGGCTTCTTGCTCTTTTTTTGTAGAGCATAGCAACAAGCTGCCATAGAAGCGGCAATTTTGTGTTTGCGACTCCTCATGACTACCCAGCATAAAATGAAGGACAAATCTTTCTCCCCACCTGGCGCCCGGGCATAAGCACTCTACCTGGCATCCTTGCCAAGAGTGACGAATTAAGTCTAGGCTGAGCTCCGTCTTCCCTGCCTGCAAGAAAAGTAGTGGTTGTGCAAGAGAGTGCCTCGATGCGCCGCCAGCTGATCGTAGACCTCCATAGAACTGATCTTAAGTAAACCCCGCAAAACAATAGTTTGAGGCTTGGTTATCTCAATAAGATGGGAATCCTTGAGTTAAGAGCTCCTTTTATCAGAATAAATTAACTTTCACTGTAGAACACATAATCTCGAATAGAAAATGAATAATAAAAAGAGGAAGAACCTATCCTCCTTCGTACTTACACTAATTTTATTTCGGATAGCCTTTGCGTTCTGCTGTTCTCATCTGTACAGAGAGCAAGATCTTCTTAGCTATTTTACAAACCTTATACGAATTCGAGTCAAAGAATTTATCCGAGCTCGTGGGCAACTTTTTATCCGGCCGGAAAGGTTCATTACTTTATATATAAAGCGACTTAATCCTTTAGTGAGTAAATACAAAAATGGAATTAAACAAAAGGGACTCTGTCTTTATTGAATAAGAGGAAATAAAAGCTAAACGAGTATGTAACCACCCTAAATTTTAATATATCTATCTTTACTTTACCACCCTGAATTCACTGGAATGTAATTAGAACGCCATGTTTCCTTATTAATTAGGTTTATTGTAAGTTATTTAGTGGCTATTTTTGGGCCCTTCTTTACCACTTGAGCTTGAGGGGGGTGGGGTTGAAGGGGGGTTTACATACAACCGAGGCAAAGTGGTTTATGATTGAATCTCAGATATACTTTTTCTTCCATACACTGAGTAAAATATAAAAAGTACCAAGCGAGGGGACTGGCATTGTTTAACAGCTAAAACGGAAATTAGTACTTTTTCTTTCGCTTTACTAGGGGGCCTCCTCCTACATTTTATAAATAAAAACTTTTCGAGAGACATTATCTACAGAGTGCTTTGGACAGGACTATCTTCTTTTTTGTTCCTCCACTTTACAGTCGGCTTTTGTTACTGTCATCTACTTTCTCCTCCCCTCCCTTGGAATTGCCATCTCAGGTTCATCCTGAACTTCCACAACCCGGCATTCCCCAAGATCGTGCAGCCACCCGAAGTTCCACGACTGGACCAGCCTTTAATGACCGATGACGTTTCGGCGAACTTCGCGACGGTCGAAACGAACTGAGACACTTAGCGCAATTCGCGGGCATACTGAAAAAAGCCGTGCTGCTAGAAAAGAAGATAGAAGCAGCGTTGGTCTTCGATGGTTATGATCGCGATTTAATCTTGTTAAAAAGACATAAAATACGAGGATTCCTCTTTCTACACCCAACGAGGGCGCTCCTTCTGTCTGAGCGAACCTTGGATCGCTATCTAAATGAGATCCAAATAAATGGCACTAGGCAGAGCGTGCCCTATACCCGGGTAGTAAGGGCTATTCGAAATCAGCATCTTCTCCTATAATTATGTATGTCTTTATGTAAATTTAGTAAATTTATGTACTTTTTTTTAGGGTTCCTGACGTACTTGAGTTATAACATTTGAATTTCTCTTACATTCCACGTTCCCGAAACGGATCCTATCAAATATTTCACATTTTCTATGATCATCTCTATTTTAGGTATTCGGGGAATCCTCCTTAATAGACGAAATATTCCTATTATGTCAATGCCAATTGAATCAATGTTATTAGCTGTGAATTCGAACTTTTTGGTATTTTCCGTTTCTTCGGATGATATGATGGGTCAATCATTTGCTTCATTGGTTCCAACGGTGGCAGCTGCGGAATCTGCTATTGGGTTAGCCATTTTCGTTATTACTTTCCGAGTCCGAGGGACTATTGCTGTAGAATCTATTAATAGCATTCAAGGTTAAACATGACTCCTAGAGAATTACCAAAATACGAAGTTCTCTTCTTTTCTTTTGGGGTCAGGGCCTTTCTCGCTGGGCGAGCGCATCCGATTCGAAAGGACTTTCCTAAACCACTTCCCGTTCAGTTGCTGAAAGAGAGAGAGATCGAAATGAGATTGAGTTCCATTACGAGAATATCTAAGGCTAGAATCTTGGCTCTATCTATTTGTGCATTAAGTTCGAATTCGAAGAATATATTCATCTATAATGAAGAAATGATAGTAGCTTGTGGTTTTATAGGCTTGATTTTATGCAGTCGGAAGAGTTTAGGTCAGACTTTCAAAGTGACTCTCGACGGGAGAATAAAGGCTATTCAGGAAGAATCGCAGCAATTCCCCAATCCTAACGAAGTAGTTCCTCCGGAATCCAATGAACAACAACGATTACTTAGGATAAGCTTGCGAATTTGTGGCACCGTAGTAGAATCCTTACCAATGGCACGCTGTGCGCCTAAGTGCGAAAAGACAGTGCAAGCTTTGTTATGCCTAAGCCTAAATGTGAAGTTAGCAACACTTCTAAATGCCCTTTCTTCCCGCCGCATCCGTCTTCAGGACGATCTAGTCACATGTTTTAACTTCTCAGTGAGTGAAAGATTTGTACCCGGGTGTACGCTGAAAGCTTCTCTAGTCGAACTCATTCGAGAGGGCTTGGTGGTCTTAAGAAGGGTTCGGGGGGGGTTCTATGAAAAAGAAAGAGAAAGAATACGACATTCATGTTCATGCTAAGAGAAGAGCGGATACAAGACCAAGACGACTTCTTTACCAGCAAGTACTTGAGGAATTTTGGGATATGATATCATGACCCACGAGTGAGTTGCCAAGTGCATCCTAGGAAGTCTACCAAAAGATCGAGTTGGAGCCTGGAGCCCGCCCAACCCCTTAGATTTAGACTGGGGCTGGGAGATGGCCCCAACTAGCATTCAGGGGATTCTCATGAACTCGTTGATGCCTCTTGATCTTTATCAAAATATTCAAGCCTCCAAAGAAGTTTTTCCCTATCTTGCTGGGGGGGAGCCCATCTTCCTTCCATAAGAAGCGGGAGCCTTTTGATTATCGGGCGCTCAATAATGTAACCTAACCATCAAGAACAAGTATCCACTTTGATTGCAGACTTATTCGCCCTAATCAATAAGCGCGATATACTGATCGAAGTTGGATCTACGGTCGGGCTGCTACCAGCGGAAGGAGACGAGCCAAAGACGACCTGCGTGACAAGCAAGCAACCTTTCGCCTTGATATAAAACAAGCTTACTGACTAATAAAGCGGCAACAAGCACCCTGAACGTTTAGGCACGGAAGCGGAAGCCTGAAAGAGATCTTCCCTTAACTTAACCTCTTTCGACTAGGAGGACTCTTTTATTTATAGCTACTGTAAAAAGGTACGTAAGTACGTCCCTATTCAACCTATTGGGAAACTTCATTCGGAATGAGCGGGGTAGGGAAAGTTTCACTCAGCTGAGACCCTCTCTTTCATATGCTACCTTTGAATAATCCGAAGAGCCGAAGTCGTTATTCCCTTCCTCGCTCATGAAAGTAAGAAGGAAAGGCATAAAGCATGCGAAGCACGAGATTCGACAGTTGTGATTGCGCTTTCACCCATGATGGGATTCTTTGGGCTAGGATGCTAAATAGATGGCTATGAGAGGGTCCTGTAGTAGCTTGACAGTAGGAAGAGTATAAAGGCCTAACCGCAGCTATGGAATCAACTCTTATTCTTGGACGATTGACGGAAAGCTATAGATTCATCAATCGGTCGTTCCAGATGTTATGTTGCAAGCCGCCGATCAACGCAACCAACGAACGATTACGATAAAGATCGAGTCGATTAGTAAGCAGTAAGCTTTGCCTTGTTGATAGGCTAAAGCATAGCAGCTTTAGAACTCACGAACTGAAGAGCTCTCACGTCACGAACTCAAGATGCTACGTTACGCTTCCTTCATATGCGGATACAAGGGGCCCAGCCAATTATGACTAGTGAAGGCTCCTTTTTTGTTTGCCCCATCATATAGTGATCTCGCTTTACTTTAGGAGTATGAAAAGAACCTAATGGATCTTTGCACTGACATCAAAGATAAGAGAGGATGGATTGTCGCCCCCCCTAATCTCCACTGCGTTGACAGCCTGATCTCGATCTTAAGAAGGAATTTCGCTCACAGCCAGCCGAGCAGAAGTATAAGGTTCAGTACCCTTCGTGTTTGGAATGTCTGGAAGATACCTCACGACCAGACGCTGGTTACTTGTCTTTGTGCTGAGATGCGGTCTCTACAAAAGTTCAATGTTCTGACATCTCCACTTCAGCAGTTGTTGCGAGTTTGTAAGGAGTTACCTCTGGTATGTTGTTCATTGTTCAATAGAGAGAAAGGCTGTCAATCAATTTCTGTACTCTGTACTCTGTTATGAAGCAGTTACCTGTGAGGAGGAGGGAAAATCGAAAGAATGAACATAAAGGTACTATTTTATTTGTAATAGTTTTGTTTTAAATAGCTGGGAATAAGGCTTACCTTTCGTCAGTCCAAGACGGAGTCTATACTTGGAGGAAGCTCTTGGTAGTAGATTTGAGGCTGCAGGCTTCTTATTCTTAGCTTCTTGCAGATGTCTCATGACTTATTCGTGGCGTGGGACGGAAGAGGAATTACGCCTGGATTGGGATGATTAAAGCCAGAGATAAAAAATTAAGGAGAGTGTAGAGATTGACCTTGTTCCTCTTGATTCGGCTGTTCATTCTAACTCCCCATAGCCTTAGGTGTCGATACTGGCAGTCAACTGAGTTGCATCTTCGCTTTAAGGTGGTCCTTTTCTTGGCAATCTTGCTGCTCAGGAACCCCGGTCACAGAGTGGCCTAAGGATCATCATAACGAGGCAGTGACTCAGTCTCAAGGGAAGTCCTTACAATCCAAGCTTACAAAATGCGACCAGAAACTATCCCATGGTGCAAAGTCAGGAGCGGTAAAGTCTGGCACGTCCGAACACCCAAAGAACGTGGAAGTCAAGCCCATGAACGCATGAGTGTCCCTAGGGCTAACCTAACCATTTAAACAACTAAAAAACCCTTTTATGTAAAAAATAGCAAGGATGCAGATTTCTCCATTTCCTATAAAACGTCTCCTCGTTATCAGACCGCGGCCACTATATCCTCTCTCATAATGCCTGAAAATAACTACTCGAACAAGAGAAGAAGGAACGATAATCGAGCATCTTTTAGTCCGCTTAAGGAAATGAGGGACTAGCTGCTCGTGAGTCTTATTAATGCTCGAACTCGAATCAGAGCCTTTCCTCAAAGTCAAAGCTATGTTGGTTCCCCCGGTTAAATCCAACTCTCACTCTCATAAGGACCCTATAGTCTCTCCGACAGAAGAGAACAGATTAGTTGAGACCAAGTTCCGATTCCAGATTCGCTGCTAACAAGGGCAATAAGACAGCTTCAATATTTCAATCGATTCACTACTGCAGTTGACAACAGAACTCGCCGCAACGGAAGGCTTGATTAAGCTTTATTAATTTTAATTTTATTTTGTTTATCTTGAACAAGCTTGATTTCTACAGATAAGTGCCATGTCAATAGATCGACAAAATGTTTACTATCAGACAGATCTTTCACAGCACAGTACAGATCCGTTACAGTTTACCGATTAAAGCAAGAACAGCAATTCATTCGAAACCGCTATTCGTATGTGTACCGATTTATCATAAGAATAGGGAGGGGGATAGTCTGAGATCTCTACGCTAAGAAAAGAAGTGAGTAGACTAGCTGAACTCTTCTCTTTGCGAGAGAAGTCATGAAACTAGTGAGACGATCTGGCTTCCTTTTCACTGTGTCACAGTGCTCGGTGTGTCTTCAGCATTATGATGCTTATAGCATGCCGATGTCAGGATAATTGATGTCTCCCTATGTTTCTATGACCAGATCATGTCTTACCCGTATCATCCATTCTTTTAATCGAAAGGTGGTAAAGGGTTGCTCAGTCGAAGGCGGAATTAGAGTGAAACGGAGTACTCACGGTTTGAAATCGGATGGTCAAAGAATTTAAATGGGAATCAGTCCTGAGATGATCGTCTCCGGCGATGGAAGCTTTGACTTTGAGGCCGGTTTCAGTCCAATCCGTTAGAGTAGGAAGCCAAGCCGCTTTCAAGCTTCAGGAGAAACATCAACCTATTTGACCGTAGCTCACTTCTGGAAGTGTGAAAGTAAGAAACTACTCAACGGTGTGTCATTAGCTGTCGAAGTAGGGGGAGGGAAGTCCGAAGACTATATCAGCCGAAGTGAATATCGAAGGATAAGTTGCTCCCCCTCCAACTTCGAATAAAAAAATAGGAAGTTTGAAGCAAATAAACCTATTTTCTCACTTGTTTGAGGTTCCGCGGCCGCAAGAAAGATAATAATCCAGGTAGTTAGCAACTTCGAATACAATAGAACTAACCCGGCCCGGAAAGGAGAGTGAAACTATTGAGTAAGTTAAGTAGGGGAAAGAAAGATATTTTCTTTCATAAGGATAAGTATCAACAGAATAGATCTAATCTAGTAGCTTACCCGGTTGCTAGCTGGGGCAACTTACAACTTAACTTAAGTGATAAATGAAAAAAAAAGGTAATCAACAGGAAAGATTGACTCGAAAGCCACGTTGTGAACCAGTTGGAGTCTACGTCCGGTATAAAGCCTAGATTCGAAAAGCCAGTCAAAGCGAGCACAGCTTAGGGAATCTTTCACTGAAGGCTCAATGTTGTAGAGCTCAGAGAAATAAAAGAATAAGAGTTCGAGCTCAGAAAGCGAGATGACTGACTGCAAGCAACGGTCTTCAAGTATGATACAGAGGCGGTGACGAATTCCGTCCGCACCTCCTGCACCTTTCGAGAGAGTATGCTTGAGGCTGGAGTAGCTTGAGAATGGTATTATGTTGTTGGGCTTCCTACCATAAGGACTCGTTCTGACCATAGCCCTGCGGGAATCCCCTACAGCCTCGCTTGCGAAATGAACGGCTGATACGAAATTGAAATTGAAAGAAGTTATTGCGAATGAGTAGTTTTTCCACTCTAAAAAGCAAGAAGCAAAACTCTACGCCAGCAAATGCAGTGAGCTAAGTGAGAGAAGGGGTAATGCTGACCAACAGTAACGGACTTCTTTTTCTTTCTAGGTCATGCGTTATGGTTGGTCCAAACAAAATCTAATTAAATAAGCCATACTATGCACTATGCAGGTTTAAAGATAATTTCCTAACCGCACCGTGGGAGGCAAACTCCTCATGCAGATAGGTAAACTTCACACTAACTTAATATTTCCATAAATGGGTATAAACCTGGCTAAAAAGGGGCTACCTGGGATAAAGTAGGCATCTGACGACTTTTGGGAGTGGGAGTCACGGTCTCATGAGTTTATAAATAGGCTATTAAAGCACGTTTCTTTCCTAAGGGGAATCTAACACTAGGCTTGTTCCATTCTTTGTCAAGATGTCAATCTACGTTTTATAAGAGTCAATTAATGGTTTACTTGCCAGCCAGCAATTCATTGAGTCAAACGGATTATACACGAGTGCAACATCAATCGGCAGCTAGGGAACTTCGCTTTAACCAATTTGCGCGTTCGTCGCCAGAATAAGCTTTGCTTTGTCCTTATCTCATACCCTTTTGGTTTCATGTATATGAAGAAGAAGTATGGATTTGCTTAACAGCTTAAGCGGCAGCTACTTTTTAAACCATCCCCGCTTCTTCCTATTCTTTCATGCCCTTAGCTTCTTCCTTCTTTATAAAAATCTGGGCTGGGCTTCCGGATCAAAAGTATTGATTGTTTGAGAAGCCAAGATGTGAGACAACTCCTATCTGAAGCAATTGATGCACATCTGAAGTTGTTGCGCTTCGAATAACTCTTGCTCACAGGAGAGTGAAATCTTTCTCCATATGGCGAGAAAGTAATCAACAGACTCGTCTTGACGCTGCTTGGCTTCCGTAAATTATGTCACGCCTACACTCCTGTGTGTACATTTCAAGCCAACTCAAAAGCTCAACCAAGGCTTTCTTTGCTTTCAGTTTCGATGATGGACAGTCTTCTTCAATGTCCCGAGCAGCTGAGCAATGATCGGATTCTCTACATCCTCAATTCTCCTAACTTAACTCATCAATGGATCAGACGATCGAGGAGAGTATGCGAAAGGTGGAGCTTAGAGCCACGCTCAAAGAGTTAGTTATAAAGAAGAGTTCCATATTGTATAAACGAGAAAAAAAGTCACAGCAGGATGGCTGGTATTATTATCTGTATTAAGGAACTCCCATATTTGAGTGAGCTTAGCTTCTACAATCAATATTCCATTCTCTGATCTATGTCACTATCTCCTTGGTTAGCTTTCTCCATGGGGTGGGCGTGGGCGCTAGCCACTCTCTATTTTATCTTTTCCGACTAGGAGCAGCTCTTGCTATATCTAGATAATAGGCTGCAACTGCGCTGAAGGATCAAGCCTTACTCCCATGCTTTCCGTTGGTCAACAACCAACCAAGGATTTCAGTCTGACTTAACTTAATTGGGATACAAATAATCAGTCTCTCTTCTTTTTCTTTTTTTGGGGGGGAGCGGTCAAAGAATGAAGCAAACAAAATGATTGTTCTAGAATGGCTATTCCTCACGATTTCTCCCTGTGATGCAGCGGAACCATGGCAATTAGGATCTCAAGACGCAGCAACACCTATGATGCAAGGAATAAAGGACTTACATCACGATATCTTTTTCTTCCTCATTCTCATTTTGGTTTTCGTATTACGGATCTCGGTTTGCGCTTTATTTAATTTCCACTATAAAACAAATCCAATCCCGCAAAGGATTGTTCATGGAACTACTATCGAGATTCTTCGGACCATATTTCCTAGTATCATCCCGATGTTCATTGCTATACCATCATTTGCTCTGTTATACTCAATGGACGAGGTAGTCGTAGATCCTGCCATTACTATCAAAGCAATTGGACATCAATGGTATCGGACTTATGAGTATTCAGACTATAACAGTTCCGATGAAGAGTCACTCCTCTTTGAAAGTTATACGATTCCAGAAGATGATCTAGAATTGGGTCAATCACGTTTATTAGAAGTGGACAAGAGAGTGGTTGTACCAGCCAAAACAAATCTACGTCTTATTGTCACATCTGCTGATGTACCTCATAGTTGGGCTGTACCCTCCTTAGGTGTAAAATGTGATGCTGTACCTGGTCGTTCAAATCAGATCTATATTTTGGTACAACGAGAAGGAGTTTACTATGGTCAGTGCAGTGAGATTTGTGGAACTCATCATGCCTTTATGCGTGCGCCCGGAAACATAGGCCGACTGCTGAGCCCACTCTGGCTCAGCCGCACCACACTGGCTTGTGTAGCTTCTCTTAAGAATAAAAAGAAGCAAGCAAACACTGGAGCCCACCCGAGAAGCAAGCCGGAACTAGCTCCCGGTAGAGCAGAGGAGACGGTTAGGATAACGAACTTGAAACGCGGAGCCCAAGCGGCCGGCGAGCGAGTGGTTAGTGGCCAATAGCGCCCTAGTGGAGGGCATTTCTCTCTGCGGCTGGCACTCGAGGAACCACGGGGCACTCCATAAAGAGCAAGCAAGTCTTAGGGAGGAGACGCCCGCGCAAGGACCTCCATTCTCATGAGGAGGTCGAACCAAGGACCTATGGAAGTCGGGGCTACCCCGTCCCCCTGGGCAACGCAACAGTGTCCTGAGGGAGGAGTTTAGAGGCCTTATAGTAGCACGGACTTCTTTTTCTTTCTAGGTCATGCGAAGAGGGCCAGTCCAAGATCGTACTGTTCCTCTACAAAGACAACAGACGCTCTTAACGGCTAGGCGCCACTCTCTTTCTGAGACATTCTTTCGTGCCGCGGTGAACAAAAAAGAAAAAGGGCCGTCTCAGCGGAAGGAGAAGGACCTGCAACGGCAAAGACTACTTACCTTTTGATTTGATTGTTCCTAGCCGTCTGTTACGAGTCCGGGAAGCCTGGACTAAATCGGAGGGATCCCTCAAAATAGATAAGGCCTCCCCCCTACCCTACTCCCCTTCCTGGTCAAGATAGATGGGAAGGACAAGTCAAGGCCATAACCAGCCTCTTTCTTTATGTATGTACACCTTTGTTTCAGGTGGGGCCGCCCTTCCTCCTGCTAATCCGGCAATTTCCGAACCTGTCTTTCCCACCCCATGCAATTCAATATAGGACTGATCAATTCTTGCGATTCCCTGCTCCCCTTTCTTTCCTTTTTTTTGTAATAAGAATAAGAAGAATGAAGCCATTCCTTAAGCAGGTTTTGGCTTGCCCCTTGTCTAGGTTGGAGCTATGAAGCTGATAATGTATTATTATTAAACTTGCTGTTCGCTTTCTCACTTCCGAGAGGCGAAGGGATTGTCTTTCACCTAGGATCGATCAGTGGGCAACCTTAGTTGCCTTTTTTTTGTGTTGTTGAAAGCTGAGGCCTCGCTTTTCGGAGCTGGGAGCAGCTCACACTATGGTGAAGGAGGTGCCGTGAAGATCTAGGAGTGTGAGCAGTACGAGCTGAAAGGCTCCCATACTGTTTGGAGGGCAGGGGGCATAGATGCCAAACAAACCTGACCCCTATCTATCGTCGTAGAAGCTGTTCCTAGGAAAGATTATGGTTCTCGGGTATCCAATCAATTAATCCCCCAAACCGGGTAAAGCAGAAAGAAAAGAGTAGGGTGAGGAAGAGGATCGCTCGCTCGTTTAGTAGACAGCGAGTGGAGTGCATAAGCCCCTTTAGAGAGAGGGGCGAGTACTACACGAGCTCGTAAGTCAAGTACGGAACGAGCCTTGTCTACGAAGCAGAGCGACATCGTTTGCTTCTGGCGAAGCTTCTAGCACTAGATAATAGGCATTCTGGTATGGCAGGAAGACTGCTTTATAGGTCGACCACAATACATGAGCGATAGCGAAGCCAAGTCGTATAAAGGCGAGCAGCCCTTATAGCAATAGCAAACGGCCTACTTATAGCCCTCTTCGATACGTGACTGAATCGACCGAATTGAGTAGAGGTGCCCGAGTGGACTGGACCACGTCGAGTGGTACCTGGGTGAGAGAGTGTGACGGCAGTTTGGGATTGGTCAGCCGGTTCCTGATCCGCCACCACGATCCTTCCATGCATCGCGGACGGGGGAGCTGCTAGATATAGCTTACTGGACACTTTCCTAGATCAGATTCAGATTAGGCACTTAAATGCTGGAGGAGACTTCTTTCTTACAAGTGATTCCCTCCCCGAAACAGGGAGAGTCGTTAGGTCATGAATGGAATGCGAGGAAGAGAGATAAGCAGTTGGCGAGGACCCTCCGTTCTCGGTCCATATTAGATAGATCTACCCCTCTCAGCTTCGTTGCCTTTATCTACCATTCAATCTATTGATTCTATTTCTTCTCGACTGACCTCGGGCCAATCAAACCCAGGCTAATAAGGGAAGGTCTTTTGTATTTAATCTTTTACCGCTACCTACTAGTGGATCGACTTAGGGAAGGAAAGAAATGCCGATTAAGCAATTCATCCCATACCGAGAAAGCGAGCGTGATTCGATAGTTCCATTTTCCGCTGATGCAGGCTGATTGGGATCCCAGCAGTCAAACCTTTTTGTTCGTTCCTCACCCTCCTTCCAATCCAATCTATTCTAAGGTGTCCGGAGGAAAAGAAAGGAGGGATTGATCGACCAACTTAAACAGATCCATAACCTGCTTCCATCTGTCCTGAATGAGGGAATTCAGGCGGTATAGTCGAACTGCTTGATTCTAGGGTGGGTGATAAAGCAGCTGTATCCATATCAAGCCTACCAAAAATCTTTTCATCCCGTCTCCGAAAGTTTTGCAATCTCTCTGGCCCTGCTTCAAAGCCACATAAAATACCCCTTCCTTTAATCTATAAAAAAAGCCCTTGAAGGAGCAAGGGTCGGGTCGGAGCAACCCAAGCCAAGATCGCAGATGAAAGATAATGGGAGTGGGCCAGCTAGTAACGAATGTTCCTTCCCCAAGTCGTCTGGTGAACCAGGCTAGTTCGATCCCTCCCGCTTTTCTGTCTTGGAAGTTTTAAGTTGAGCCCACGAATTTGGAGAATGAGGCGACCATATGCAGACTGATAGTCATAATAAGAATATGGACCATACAGCTGACAGCTGGCATTGACATAGTCGATAGAGCTGAGCAGATGGTAGTTGATGAAGACAACTTGGATGAAAACCCACAGGAGGTGGATGCAGGTAGCATATCCAAGCAGTCTCCCTAACCTCATCTTTCTGTTCTTCCAGTTTCTTCTTCTCCATTCCATCTATTATTAATATGATATATATAAATTAAAATATAATTACAAATCCTAAAATGATTCAAAATCAATGTAAAATTTATTACTAAATAAAATTTTTTTGTTTATACATTTTTACTTCTTTTTTAAAAGATTAAATTATTAATATTATATTTGTCTGACTAATTATTTATTTTATAATTAAAATTTATATAAAAAATAAACTAATAAATATTCAAAATGTATATTTAAAATTATAATGAATACAAATTAAAATGGAATTTAAGATTTATTATTGCTGTATATGTAATTTATTTTTTGATAATTTGTTTGTATAACCAAATATTTTTTATTTCTTTATATTTTCATGTAAGTGTAGGGAAGGAAATATTAAGAGGCCAGGGATGCAGTAGTAGCACAATAACGGAGGTCTCGCTGACCGGATAGTGGGCCGAAATTACTACAGAGCCTGACTCGTCTCATGATCCGATCCACTCCGGTTAAATGAACCGAGAGAAATTTTAATATAAAATGTTTTTTAATTTTATTTTCTGGTGGCTGTTTTTGGACCCATTGTACTATTCATCATCTCTCTCTCTTCTCTATGTGTGATATATCATGACTATTTTGTGTGCTACATACTGTAAGACATTTCTATTGCTTTAATCTGTAACACATAAGCATTTTCTGGTGGATTTAGCTAGTCGTACTGAGCGACTAGTGAACCACATTATTTTCGGTGTTTATTTCTCATTTTTTTATTCTAACTTGGATGGTTGCTGAATTGGGATATATATATTTCTTGTTTTCTGTTGTTTTTATGTTTCTGTATCTCAATCTCACTACCGTGGAAGAACAATTACCAAACAATTATATATGGTATACCGGTTTAATGCATCGATTATTTAGGGGTTTTGTCATTTAGGAGTTTAGCAATTTATGTTTTTAGTCATTTAGTGGTATATAGGTTTTATTTATATATAATAATAATTATTTTTTGATTTTTTTAGATTTTGAAAGATTATAACCTTTAAAAATACATTAATTTTTAAAATCTTTTGAAATGTGAATACCATGTATAATTATATTAATCTTATTAATTATAAATCACATAAATTCAATATAAATAATTTTAATGATAGATATTATAATAATTATCAAAATTTAAATTAATAAACTATTATTTATAATATAAATATTAATTAAAATATATTTATATAAAACAAAATGATTCAAAATCAAATAAAAATATATTACTAAATAATAATATTTTATTTTTAATTTTTTCCATCTTTTTATAAGCTTGTATTTTTTATGATTAAAAAAAATTATATAAATAATATCTGCCTCACACCAAATTTATTTTGTAATTAATTTTTTAAAAAATTAAAATATAAATAATTAAAATGAATATTTAAAATTATAATAAATAGAAATAAAAATGAGATTTATTTTTTATTATTTAGTATACAGCTGTTATAAGGTTTATGTATTTAGGGGTTTCGGGTTTTATGAGCTACAGATTTAAGTAAGTAAACATGTAGTGGTCTATAGGTTTTATTTAAAAAAGAAATAACAAAAAATTTATTTTTTGTATTCTTTCTCATTTTTTAAGATTATAACCTTTGAAAATATAATAATTTTTAAATTTTTTTTAAAAGTAAATACAATATTTATTTATGATAATCATAATAATTATATATCATATAAATTCAATATAAACAATTTTATTGATAGATATTATAATAATTATCAAAAAATAAATTAAAAATCTATTATGCATAAGATTGATATTACTTAAAATATAATATAAAAAGCTAAAATGATTCAAAAGCAAAGCAAAATATATTACTTAATAATAATTATTTGTTTTTATATTTTCATTCTTTTTAAAAGTGTATATATTTTTTGATGAAAAATTATTTTCATAAATTATATTTTTTAACTCATAATTTATTTTATAATTAATATATATATACAAATAAAAACTTAACAATCAAAATGAATTTTTTAAATTATAATGAAAACAAATAAAAATGAAATTTATTAATTATTATTTTGGGTATACCGGTTTAAAAAATTATCTATATAGAGGTATCGTGATTTTGTTGTTTATTGATTTAAGTGTTTAGGCATTTAGTGATTTATAAGTTTTATTTAAACAATGAAATAACAAAAAAAAAATATTTTTTTTATTTTTTCACATGTTCAAAGGTTATAATCTTTGAAAATATAAAAATCTTAAAACTTTTCTCAAAAGTGAATACAATATTTAGTTATAATAATTATTAAATTTATATATCATATAAATTCAATATAAATATTTTTATTGATAAATATTATAATAATGATCAAAAAATAAATTAATAATCTATTATTAATAAGTTAGATATCAATTAAAATATAATTACAAAACCTATAATGATTCAGAAATAAAGCAAAATATATTACTATATAATAATTTTTTTGTTTTTAATTTTTTTCTTCTTTTATTAAGTTTATCTATATTTTTTTGTTTAATAATATTTTATATAAATAATATTTGTATAACTTATAATTTATTTTGTAATTAATATTTATATAAAAATAAACAAATAAATAATTAAAATGAATATTTAAAATTATAATTAAAAAAAGTAAAATGAGATTTATTATTTATTATTTAGGATATACATGTTTAAAAAATTTATCTATTTAGGGTTTTCGAGATTTAGAAGTTATTGATTTAAGTATTTAGGCATTTAATGGTTTATAGGTTTTATTCAAACAATGAAATAACAAAAAATTTATTTTTGATATTTTTTAAAATTTTAAAAGGTTATAACATTTGAAAATATAATAATTTTAAAATTTTTTAAAAATGTGAATACAATAATAAGTAATAATAAATATTATAACTATATATAATACAAACTAAATATAAATATTTTTATTGATAGATATTATATCAATTATCAAAAAATAAATTAATAAACTATTATCAATATGATAGATATAAAGTAAAAAATAATTAAAAATCCTAAAATGATTCAAAATCAAAATAAAATTTATTTCTAAATAAATTTTTTTTTTAGTTTTTGCATGATTTTATAAGCTTATATGTTTTTTTGATGAAAAATAAATAATTTAAATTATATTTGTATCACTCATAATTTATTTTGTAATTAAAATTTCTATAAATTATTTAAATTATATTTAAGTTTTACGAGTATAAAGGTTTAATTATTTAGGGGCTTCGGGGTTTAGCAGTTTAGATATTTATGTATTTAGGCATTTAATTGTTTATAAGTTTTATTTAAACAATGATATAACAAAAAATTTATTTTTGTTATTTTTTCTCATTTTTGAAGGTTATAATCTCTGAAAATATAACAATTTTTAAATTTTTTTTATATGTGAATACTATATTTAGTTATGATAATATTAATAATTATATATCATGTAAATTCAATATAAACAATTATATTGAAATATATTATATTAATGATCAAAAAATAAATTAATAAACTATTAATAATAAGATATATATTATTTTAAATATATTTGCAAAAGTTAAAATTATTCAAAATCCAAGTAAAATATATTACAAAATAATACTTTCATTGATGTTTTACTTCTTTTTATACGTTTATATTTTTTTTATTAAAAGTAAATTATTTAAATTATATTTGTCTTCCAAATAATTTATTTTTAATTTATAATTCTAAAAAAATAAACTTATAAATAATTAAAATGAATATTTAAAACTATAATGAATACAAATAAAATTGATATTTATTATTTATTATTCAGGATAAACTAGTTTAATGGTTTAAGTATTTAGATGTTTTGGGGTTTAGTGATTTAAGTGTTAATGCCTTTAGTGATTTATAGTTTTTTTTGAAAGAATGAAAAAATTAAAAATTTAATTTTTTGATTTTTTTTAATTTTTGAAGGTTATAACCTTTGAAATTATAATAATTTTTAATTTTTTTTAAATGTGAATATAATATTCAGTAATAATAATCTTAATAATTATATATAATGTAAACTCAATATAAATAATTTTATTAATCGATATTATAATAATGATCAATAAAAAATTAATAAACTATTATTAATAAGAATGATATAAATTAAAATATAATTGCAAAATCTAAAATGATTCAAAATAAAATTAAAATATATTACTAAATAATAAATTTTTGTTTTTAAAATTGTGCCTCTTTTTATAAGGAGATATTTTTTTTTGATGAAAAATAAATTATTTAAATTAGATCTGTCTCAGTAATTATTTATTTTATAATTAATATTTCTTTAAAAATAAACTGATATTTTTTATTTTATGATATTTTATTAATGCACACGAGTTTAATAGTTTAAGTATTTAAAGTTTTTGTCATTTAGGAGTTTTGCAATTTATGTTTTTAGGCATTTAGTGGTTTATAGGTTTTATTTAAACAATAAAATAACAAAAAATAAATTTATATTTTTTTCTCATTTTCATCTGTTATAACCTTTGAAAAAATAATAATATTTAGAATTTTGTGAAATGTGAATACAATACTTAGTTATAATAATATTAATAATTACATATCATATAAATTCAATATAAATAATTATATTGATAGATAATATAATAATGATCAAATTTAAATTAATAAACTATTAATAAAAAGATTGATATTAATTAAAAAATGTTTACAAAACCTAAATTGATTCAAAATTAAAGTAAAATATATTACTGGATAATAAATTTTAATTTTTAAATTTTTACTTCTTTTATAAGCATATATTTTTTTTGATTAAAAATAAATTAATTATAATATATATGTCACTCTCATAATTTAATTTGTAATAAATATTTCTATAAAAATAAACTAATAAATAATTAAAACGAATAATTACAATTATAATAAATTGAAATAAAAATTAGATTTATTAATTATTATGAAGTATATAGCGGTTAAATGGTTTATGTTTTTAAACATTATGAGGTTTAGGAGTTTACTAATTTAAATGTGTATGCATTTAGTGGTTTATATGTTTTATTAAAAAAATAAAAAAATAAAAAAATTATTTTTATTATTTTTTGATATTGTCAAAGGTTATAACCTTTGAAAATATAATAATTTTTAAATTTTTTTAAATGTGAATACAATATTTAGTTATAATAATCATTATATTTGTATATCATATAAATTCAATATAAACAATTTTATTGATAAATATTCTAATAATGATCAAACAATAAATTAATAATCTATTTTTAATAAGATAGATATCAATTAAATTTAATTACAAAACCTAAAATGATTCAGAAGAAAATCAAAATATATTACTATATAATAATTTTTTGTTTTAAATTTTTTTTTCTTTTAAAATGTTTATCAATAATTTTTTGATGAAAAATAATTTATAGAAATTATATTTGTCTAACTCAATTTATTTTGTTTTTAATATTTATATATAAATAAACAAATAAATAATTAAAATGAATATTTAATATTATAATGAAAAAAAAGCGATTTATTATTTATTATTTAGGGATACCGGTTTTATTTAAATTAATTCTGTCTCACTAATAATTTATTTTGTAATTAATATTTTATAACATTTATTGATAAATAATTAAATAAAAATTTAAAATAATACTGAATAAAAATTAAAATGAGATTTATGATTTATTATTATTGTATACCAGTTTAATGATTTTAGTATTTATAGGTTTCGTCGTTAGGAGTTTAGCGATTTATGTTTTTAGGCTTTTAGTGGTTTATGGGTTTTCTTTAAAAAAATAAAATAACAAAAAAAATTTCAATAATTTTTTATCATTTTCATAAGTTATAACATTTTAAAATATAATAATATTTAAAATTTTTTGAAATTTTAATACAATATTTTGTTATAATAATATTAATAATTATATATCATATAAATTTAAAATAAGTAATTTTATTGATAGATTTATAATAATGATCAAAAATTAAATTTATAAACTATTAATCTTAATATAGATATTAATTAAAAAATATTTACAAAACCCATATTGATTCAAAATTAAAGTAACTTATATTTCTTGATAATAATTTTTAATTTTTAAATTTATACTTCTTTTATAAGTGCATATTTTTATTAGATAAATAATATATTATTTAAATTATATTTGTTCCACTCATAATTTATTTTTTAATAAATATTTCTAAATAAATACACTAATAAATAATTAAAATGAATATTTAAAAATATAATTAATAGCAATAAAAAATAGATTTATTAATTATTAAGTAGTATTTAGCTATTTAATGGTTTATGTATTTAGGTATTACGGGATTTAGGAGATTACTGATTTGACTTTATATGCATTTAGTAGGGCTGCTCACGGGACTCGAAGATTCGTGACCCAACGCGAAGTCTTGTCACGAAATAATCAGGACTAAGAAAAATCCATTGGCTTTAACTTTTGCTGTCCCATTCTGTCACTTATTTTTTGTTTTGGGATGGTTCCGTATCTTAAGCAATATCCATCCCGAGAACCGTCCCATCCTAAAAAACTGATACTACAACCAGGAATATATATATATATATATATATATATTTTTATAACATGAAGATGCCACCAATTCTGCTTCTCCCCATGCAATTCTGACACACCTATTGTTTTTCCGACGAGTTCCAGGCCGTTTCACGCCATTCCAACCGTATTCAGTTAGGTCCAGTCCTTGTCCGTCGCACTTCTGGTTGCCTCCACCGTGTCTCATATGCTACCAGCCTTTTGGTTTGTTAATTTGACGAGAATAGAGTGATTAATTTTTATTATTATGTGTCTCAATATGTTTTATTGAGTATTGGTTGTGGTGTTGTGGTTGTGCCGAATGAGTGGGCTGAATGTGTTACAATCAATTTTGTAGAGCTTTCTTGTTTGAAATATTTAAATGTATTTATGCTTAACATATCATATTAATTAATGGCAATGCAGATGGTACAATCCAGTAGTAAACAAAAATACAATAAATTGAAGATAATAACATCTCAAATGATCAAAGTAGTGGTAAATCCAATCATCATCTTTTCATGAACCCTCCTATTATTACGAAATGTTCTTCAATTCCAATTGTAAAGGAAAGTCAAGGTACATCTAAACCTCAAGTTCATAAAAAGTATAAGTCTGTTGTTTGGGTAACTTATGAGATATTAGTTGATTCAAAGAAAAATTAAACTGGGAGGGCAGCTTATATATGGTGTAGGAAAGAATATTTGGCAAAAAGTGATAAAGGTACTTCGGGTTTATGGAAATACTTAAGAGATACTTGAAGAAAATTTCCCCACAAAATAGAATTAATAGAAGCTCAAAAAAGTAAAGACAAGTCACAATCTTTGTTGAGTTTCACTAAAGGTACTAGTTCAGAGGATAAAAAATTAACTTGTTGGCAATTTGATCAACAAATAGTTAGGGAGACTTTGGTGAAAATGATCATAAAAGATGAATTGCCTTTTTGTTTTGTTGAGAGGGATGAGTTTAAGGAGTTTTGTGAAGTTAGTGTGCCTCAATTTTAAATTCCATCTAGGCACTCTGTGTTGAGGGATTGTTTTTCTTTGTTTGTGAAGGAAAAGAAGAAATTATTTGATAGCATATCATCGCATTGTTGTAGAGTTTCATTTACTACTGACACTTGGACTAGCATTCATAATTTGTCATATATATGTTGACTGTTCATTTCATTAATTCACAAAGGAATATGAATAAAAGGCTTTTGAACTTTTGTGTAATTAAAAGTCTTTCTGGAGTTAATATTAGAAATGCTATTGAGTTTTGCATGAATGAATGGGGTTTGAGAAAGTTGATGTGCATTACTATTGACAATGCATCAAATAATGATGTTGCAGTTGAACAATTGAAAAAAAGGCTTGTGAAGAAAAGTGTTGTACCTTTGAAAGGCGAGCATTTTCATATTAGATATTGTGCTCATATCATAATCTTAATTGTCAAAGATGGCATTGCAGTAGTTGAGGGTACTATTCAAAATATTAGAGGTGTGGTGAAATATGTGAGGAGCTGTCCTAAAAGATTAGATATATTTAAATTATGTGTTGAAGAAGCAAACTTGACATATGGATCTTCATTGCAATTAGATTGTCCTACAATATGGAATTCAACTTATTTATGCTACAAACTGATATAAAATATCAAAAAGAATTTGATAAGTTGGAGTACAAAGACAAAAGTTTTTTGAAGGAGTTTGGTTCAAACGTTCCAACTGAGAGAGACTGAACAAATGCCAAATTTTTGGCTCGTTTCTTGAAAACTTTTTATGAGGTAACTCGTAAATTTTCTGGCTCATAATATTCTACCTCTAGTGTTTATTATCCTCGGATTATCCGAATTTTGAAAAAAAATTGATCTTTGTGAAAATATTAGAGATACAATGGTGTCTGAAATGAGTATGAAAATGAGGCATAAATTCAACAAATATTGGGGTTCTCTTCCGTCAACAAATATTATGCTTTTTATAGCACTAGTGTTGGATCCTAGATATAAGCTCAAATATCTCAAGGTTAAGTACACTTAGCATTATGGAGAGGAATTGGGTAAAAATTTGGTGAAAAGGGTTATAATTGCATTAAATGAGATGATGGATGATTATAAAGATTTAAATGAAGATGAATCAAAAGAAGATGATTTCTCTTCTACTGTGATGAGTAAAAATTATGATTTCTTTGATGGTAGTGATAGTTATGTTGATTATTTTTTTTGTTGAATTGGAGAAAGAACAAGAAGTTGTAGCTTTGGAAGAGTTGGATAGGTACTTGGAGGACAAACTTGAAAAAAATAGAATTATTTTTGATCTTCTAAACTGGTGGAAGGTAAATGAGGTTAGGTATTCATCTTTGGCAAATGTAGGAAGAGATGTATTTGCTATCCAAGCTTTGTGAAAAAACAAAGAACAAAATTAAGCACACAACTCGGTCCCGTTCTATTTAACATTTCTATCCTTTTCTGCACATCAAAGCTTTTGACAATGTATTGGAACTCGTTTGTGGTATTCAGCCTATTTTACCAAACAAAATTGGCCCAATTTGAGTTTGAAAGATACATAACTAAGGAATGATAAATGGTACAACAAAAGGTTTCGACATGAACTAACTTGGCCAGTTTGAAGAAAATAAATTGAAAAAAATGTATGAACTCCATTTCGTCCCGGAACAGTTTTATCCTACCAAAAATCGTCGATCTCCGTCCCATCACGTCCTGATATTTTCAACCAATGGGAAGGGTCTGGATCTTCAAAAAAAATCTCAGAACTATGGGAAGGGACTGGAGATTTGTAATCCCCATCCCATCCCATCCAATGAGCACCCCTAGCATTGAGTGGTTTATAGGTTTTATTTTAAAAATAAAATAACAAAAAAATTATTTTTATTATTTTTTGATATTTTCAAAGGTTATAACCTTTGAAAATATAATAATTTATAATTTTTTTTCAAATGTGAATATAATATTTAGATATACTAAATATTATATTTATATATTATACAAATTCAATATAAACAATTTTATTGATAAATATTCTAATAATAATCAAAAAATAAATTAATAATCCATTAATAATAAGATCGAGATTAATTAAAATAAAATTACAAAACTTAAAATGATTCAGAAGCAAAGAAAAATATATTACTATATAAAATTTTTTTGTTTTTGAATTTTTTTTTCTTTTAATAAGTTTATCTATATTCTTTTGATTAAAAAAAATTTATATAAATTATATTTGTCTAACTCATAATTTTTTTTGAAATTAATATTTATATATAAATAAACAAATAAATAATTAAAATGAATATTTTAAATTATAATAAAAAAATGAGATTTATTATTTATTATTTACTATTTAGGGATACCGGTTTAATTTAAATTAGATCCGTCTCACTAATAATTTATTTTGTAATTTATATTTCTATAAAAATAAACCGATAAATAATTAAAATAAAAATTTAAAATTATACTGAATAAAAATTAATATGAGATTTAAGATTTATTATTAATGTATACCAGTTTAATAGTTTAAGTATATAGAGGTTTTGTCATTGGGAGGTTAGCGATTTATGTTTTTAGGCTTTTAGTGAATTATAGCTTTTATATAAAAAAATAAAATAACAAAAAAATGGTCTATAATTTGTTAACATTTTCATAGGTAATAACCTTTGAAAATATAATAATATTTACAATTTTTTGAAATGTGAATACAATATTTAGTTATAATAATATTAATAATTATATATCATATAAATTCAATAATAACAATTTTATTGACAGACAATATAATAATGATCAAAAATTAAATAATAAACTATTAATAAAAAGATAGATATTAATTAAAAATTATTTACAAAACCCAAATTGATTCAAAATTAAAGAAAAATATATTATTGGATAATAATTTTTAATTTTTAAATTTGTATTTCTTTTAGAACCGTATATTTTTTTATTAAATATAAATTAATTAAATTATATTTGTCGCACTCATACTTTATTTTGTAATAAATATTTCAATAAAAATAAACTAATAAATAATTAAAATGAATCTTTAAAATTATAATAAATAGAAATAAAAATTAGATTTATTAATTATTAAGTAGTTTATAGTAGTTTAATGGTCTATGTATTTAGGCATTACGAGGTTTAGGTGTTTACTAATTTAATTGTGTATGCATTTATTGGTTATAAGTTTTATTTAAAAAATAAATAATCAAAAAATTTATTTTTATTATTTTTTGATATTTTCAGATGTTATAACCTTTGAAAATATAATAATTTTTAAATTATTTTCAAAAGTGAAGTCAATATTTAGTTATAATAATCATTATATTTATATTTCATATAAATTCAATATAAATAATTTTATTGATAAATATTCTAATAATGATCAAAAAATAAATTAATAATCTATTATTAATAAGATAGATATCAATTAAAATATAATTATAAAACCTAAAATGATTCAGAAGGATAGCAAAATATATTACTATATAATAAATTTTTGCTTTGAATTTTTTTTTTCTTTTTATAAGTTTATCTATATTTTTTAATGAAAAATAATTTATATAAATTATATTTGTCTAACACATAATTTATATTGTAATTAATATTTAATTAAAATAAACGAATAAATAATTAAAATGAATATTTTAAATGATAATGAAAAAAATAATATTGAGATTTATTATTTATTATTTAGGATATAGTAGTTTAAAAGGTTTATCTAGTTAGGGTTTTCGAGATTTGAGTTATTGACTTAAGACTTTACGCATTTAATAATTTATAGGATTTATTTAAACAATGAAATAACAAAAAAATTATTTTTGATATTTTCTTACATTTTAAAAGGTTATAACCTTTGACAATATAATAATTTTAAATTTTTTTAAAAATGCGAATACAATATTTAGTAATAAGAATCATTATAATTATATATAATATAAACTAAATATAAACAATTTTATTGATAGATATGATATCAATTATTAAAAAATAAATTAATATGTAATTATTAATATGATAGATATAAATTAAAATATAATTACAGAACCTAAAATTATTCAAAATCAAAATAAAATTTATTTCTAAATAATAATTTTTGTTTTTTAGTTTTTGCTTCTTTTTATAAGCTTATATTTTTTTTTGATGAAAAATAAATTATTTAAATTATATTTAAGGTTTACGAGTTTAAAGATTTAAGTATTTAGGGGCTTTTGTGTTTAGGGTTTTATATATTTAAGTGTTTAGATATTTAGTGGTCTATAACTTTTATTAAAACAATGATAAAACAAAAAATTTATTTTTATTTTTTTTTCTAATTTTTGAAGGTTATAACCTTTGAAAATATAAAAATTTCTAGATTTTTTTCATATGTAAATATAATATTAGTTATAATAATCTTAATAAATATAAGTCATTTAAATTCAATATAAATAATCACATTGCTAGATATTATAATAATGATCAGAAAATTTATTAATAAACTATTATTAATAATATAGATATTATTTAAAATATATTTGCAAAATCTAAATTTATTCAAAATCAAAGTATATATTACTAAATAATAATTTTTTTTATATTTTGCTTTTTTTATAAGTTTATATTTTTGTTATTAAAAATAAATTATTTAAATTATATTTGTCTTCCTCATAATTTATTTTGTAATTTATAATTTTATAAAATTAAACTATTAAATAATTAAAATAAATATTTAAATTTATAATGAATACAAATAAAATTGAGATTTATTATTTATTATTTATGATATACAGGTTTAATGGCTTAAGTATTTCGGTGTTTTGAGGTTTAGTCATTTAAGTGTTTATGCCTTAAGTGGTTTTATCTAATTTTTGAAGAATATAACCTTTGAAAATATAATAATTTTTAATTTTTTTTTAAAAATGTGAATATAATATTTAGTTATAATAAACTTGATAATTATATATAATGTAAAATCAATATAAATAATTTTATTAATACATAATATAATAATGATCAATAAATAAATTAATAAACTATTATTAATTAGAATGATATAAATTAAAAAATAATTGCAAAATCTAAAATTATTCAAAATTAAATTAAAATAAATTACTAAATTATAATATTTTAAAAAAAAAATTTCTTTTTTTTATAATCTTATATTTTTTTGATGAAAAATAAATTATTTAAATTATATCCGTCTCACTAATAATTTATTTTTTAATTAATATTTCAATAAAAATAAACTGATAAATAATTATAACGAATATTTAAAATTATAATGAATACTAATAAAAATGAGATTTATTATTTATTATTTAAAGTATACTAATTTAAAGGCATATGTATTTATGGGCTTCGGGGTTTAGGAGTTTAGTCATTAAGAATTTAGGTATTTTGTGGTTTATAGATTTTATTTAAAAAATCTAATAACAAAAAATTTTTTTTTTCATTTTTTCTTATTTTCAAAGGTTATAACCTTTGAAAACTTAATAATTTTTAAATTTTTTTAAAATGCGAAAATATTATTTTGTTATAATAATCTAAATAATTAGATATTAAATAAATTCAATATAAAGAATTTTTTTATAGATATTATGATGACGATAATAAAATAAATTAATAAATTATTATTAATAAGATTTAATTAAATAAAATTTATTTGCAAAACCTAAAATGATTCAAAATCAAAGTAAATATATTAATAAGATAGATATTAAATAAAACTATTATTAATAAGATACAATATACCGGTTTAAAATATTATATATCTAAGAGTTTTGGGATTTAAGAATTTAGTGATTTAAGTGTTTAGGCATTTAGTAGTTTATAGGTTTTATTTAAAAAAAATAACAAAAAAAATTTTTGTATTATTTGTTCTCATTTTTGAAGGATATAACCTTTGAAACTATAACAATTTTCACATTTTTTTTAAATGTGAATACTATATTTAGTTATAATAATCTTAATAATTATATATCATGTAAATTTAAAATAAATAATTATATTGATATATATTATAATAAATATCATACAAAAGATTAATAAATAATTATTAATAAGATAAATATTGGTTAAAATATATTTACAAAACTTAAAATGATTCAAAACCAAAGTGAAATATTTTACTAAATATTAATTTTAATTTTTAAATTTTTGTATCCATTTATAAGCTTATATATTTTTTGATGAAAAATAAATTATTTAAATTATATTTGTTTCACTATTAATTTATTTTTTAATTTATATTTCTATAAAAATAAACTAATAAATAATTAAAATATATATATAAAATTATAATGAATGCTAATACAAATGAGATTTATGAATAATTATTTAGGGTATACCTATTTAATCGTTTGAGTTTATTGTGGTTTTGGGGTTAATGAGTTTATTGATTTATATGTTTATGCATTTAGGTGTTTATAGGTTTTATCTAATCAATGAAATAACAAAAAAATTATTTTTATGAATTTTCGGGATTTTAAAAGTTTATAACCTTTGAAAATATTATAATTTTAATATTTTTTTCAAAAGTGAATACAATATTTAGTTATAATAATCATTATATTTATTTATAATATAAATTCAATATAAACATTTTTATTGATATATATTCTAATAATGATGAAAAAATAATTTAATAATCTATTATTAATAAGATAGATATCAATTAAAATATATTTACAAAACCTAAAATGATTCAAAATCAATGTTAAATATTTTACTAAATATTAATTTTAAATTTTTAAATTTTTAAATTTTTGTATCCACTTATAAGCTTATATATTTTTTGATGAAAAATAAATTTTTTAAATTATATGTCTAACTATTATTTTATTTTTTAAATTATATTTCTATAAAAATAAACTAATAAATAATTAAAATGTATATATAAAATTATAATGAATACTAATAAAAATGAGATTTATGATTAATTATTTAGGGTATCAATATTTAATTGTTTAAGTTTATTGTGGTTTTGGTGTTAATGAGTTTATTTATTTATATGTTTACACATTTAGGTGTTTATAGGTTTTATTTAATTAATGAAATAACAAAAAATTTATTTTAATGAATTTTAGTGATTTTCAAAGGTTATAACCTTTAAAAATTTAATAATTTTTTAATAGTTCTAAAATATGAATACAATACTTACTTATAATAATCGTAATAATTATATTTGATGTAAATTCAATATAAAAAATTTTATTAATATATATTATTTTGATGATCAAAAAATATATTAATAAACTATTATTAATAAGATAGATATTAATTAAAATATTTTTGCAGAACCAAAAATAATTCAAAATCAAAGTAAATTATATTACTAAATAAAGTTTTAAATTTTTAAAATTTTGTTTATTTTTATAAGCTTATATTTTTTTTTGATAAAAAATAATTTATTTAAATTATATATGTCTCACTCATTATTTATTTTGTAATTAATATTTCTATAAAAATAAACTAAAAAATAATTAAAATGAATATTTAAAATTATAATGAATACAAATAAAAATGAGATTTATTATTTATTATTTAGGTTATATAGGGTTAATGGTTTAAGTATTTAGGGGGTTTTTGGGTTTAAAAGTCTAAAGATTTAAATGTTTAGGCATTTAGTGGTTTATAAGTTTTATTAAATTATTATATAATAAAAAAATTATTTTTGTGATTTTTTATCATTTTTGAAGGTTATAACCTTTGAAAATATAATAATTTTTAAATTTTTTCTAATGTAAATATAATATTTAGTTATAATAATCTTAATAATTATAAGACATTTGAATTCAATATAAGTAATTTTATTGTTAGATATTATAAAATTGATCAAATAATAAATTAATAAACTATTCTTAATAAGATTGATAGCAATTAAAATATAATTGCAAAACTTATATATAATGATTCAAAATCAAAGTAAAATATATTACTAAATAATACTTTTTTGTTTTTAAAATTTTACTTCTTTTTATAAGTTTATATTTTTTTTTATAAAAAAAATTATTAAAATTATATTTTTCTAACTCATTATTTATTTTGTAATTAATATTTCTATAAAAAATAAACGAATAAATAATCAAAATGAATATTTATTTTTATTTATATAATAAAAATAAAACTTTTTTTTTAGATTTTTTCTGATTTTCAATGGTTATAACTTTTAAAAATAAAATAATTTTTAAAATTTTTTCAAATGTGAATACTATCTATAATTATATTAATCTTCCAAATTATATATCATATAAATTCAATATAAACAATTTTAATGATAGATATTATAATAATGATCATAAATTAAATTAATAAACTATTATTAATAATATAAATATTAATTAAAATATATTTAAATAACACAAAATTATTCAATATCAAATTAAAATATATTACAAAATAAAAATATTTAATCTTTAAATATGTCCTTCTTTTTATAAGATTATATATTTTTGATTAAAAATAAATTATTTAAATAATATTTGTGTCCTCGAAATTTATTTTTTAGTTAATTTTTCTAAATAATTAAACTATAAATAATTAAATTAAATATTTAAAATTATAATAAATTGAAATAAAAATGAGATTTAGTATTTATTAAGTAGTATATATATGTTAAATGTTTATGTATTTAGGGGTTTCGGGGTTTATGAGCCTACTAATTTAAGTAAGTAAGCATTTAATGGTCTATTGGTCTTATTTAAAAAATAAAATAACTAAAAATTTATTTTTATTATTTTTTCTCATTTTTTAAGATAAAAACCTTTGAAAATATAATAATTTTTAAATTTTTTTCAAAAGTGAATACAATATTTATTTATAATAATCATAATAATTATATATCATATAAATTCATATAAACAATTTTATTGATAGTATTCTAATAATTATCAAAAAATAAATTAAAAATCTATTATGAATAAGATTGATATTACTTAAAATATAATATCAAAACTTAAAATGATTCAAAATCAAAGCAAAATATATTACTAAATAATAATTATTAGTTTTAAAATTTTTATTCTTTTTTTAAGCTTATCAATTTTTTGATTTAATATAATTTTTATAAATTATATTTGTAACTCATAATTTATTTTATAATTAATAGATAAATAAAAATAAAAACTAAACAATCAAAATGAATTTTTTAAATTATAAAGAAAACAAATAAAAATGAAATTAATTAAATATTATTTAGGTTATACTGATTTAAAGGATTATCTATATAGAGGTATCGAGATTTTGTAGTTTAGTGATTTAAATGTTTAGGCATTTAGTGATGTATAGGTTTTATTTAAACAATAGAATAACAAAGAAAAAATATTTTTTTTATTTTTTCATATTTTCAAAGGTTATAACCTTTGAAAATATGATAATTTTAAAATTTTTTTCAAAAGTGAATACAAAATTTAGTTATAATAATGATTATATTTATATATCATATAAATTCAATATAAACATTTTTAATGATAAATATTCTAATAATGATGAAAAAATAACTTAATAATCTATTATTAATAAGATAGATATCAATTAATATATAATTACAAAACCTAAAATGATTCAGAAGCGAAGCTAAATATATTACTATATAATAATTTTTTGTTTTGAATTTTTTTTTCTTTTAAAGAGTTTATCTATAATTTTTTGATGAAAATAATTTACATAAATTATATTTGTGTAACTCATAAATTATTTGGTAATTAATATTTATATAAAAATAAACAAATAAATAATTAAAATGAATATTTAAAATTATAATTAAAAATAATAAGATTTATTATTTATTATTTAGGGTATACCGGTCTAATTTAAATTAGATCTGTCTTACTAATAATTTATTTTGTAATTAATATTTCTATAAAAATATATTGAAAATAAATTAAAATAAAAATTTAAAATTATACTTAAAAAAAATTAAAATGATATTTATGATTTATTATTAATGTATACTAGTTTAATGGTTTAAGTATTTAAAGGTTTGGTCTTTTAGGAGGTTAGTGATTTAGGTTTTTAGGCATTTAGTGGTTTTTTGGTTTTATTTATTCAATAAAATAACAAAAAAAAATTTTTGTGATTTTTTCTCATTTTCATAGGTTATAACCTTTGAAAATATAATAATATTTAAAATTTTTTGAAATGTGAATATAATATTTAGTTATAATAATATTAATAATTATATATGATATAAATTCAATATAAATAATTTTATTGATAGATATTATAATAATGATCAAAAATTAAATTAATAAACTATTAATAATAAGATAGATATTAATTAAAAAATATATACAAAACCCAAATTGATTTAAAATTAAAGTAAAATATATTACTGGATAATAATTTTTAATTTTTAAATTTTTACTTCTTTTATAAGCGTATATTTTTTTTTTGATTAAAAATAAATTATTTTAATTATATTTGTCGCACTTATAATTTATTTATAATAAATATTTCTATAAAAATAAACTAATAAAAAATTAAAATGATTATATAAACTATAATAATAGATATTAAAATTAGATTTATTAATTATTATGTATTATATAGCAGTTTAATAGTTTATGTATTTAGGTATTATGGGGTTTAGGTGTTTATTGATTTAATTGTGTATGCATTTAGTGGTTTATAGGTTTTATTTAAAAAATAAAATAACAAAACATTTATTTTTATTATTTTTTGATATTTTCAAAGGTTATAACCTTTGAAAATATAATAATTTTTAAATTTTTTCCAAAAGTGAATTCAATATTTAGTTATAATAATCAATATATTTATATATCATATTTCAAAATAAACAATTTTAGTGATAAATATTTTAATAATGATCAAAAATAAATTAATAATCTATTATTAATAAGATAGATATCAATTAAAATATAATTACAATACATAAAATGATTCAGAAGTAAAGCAAAATATATTACTATATAATAATTTTTTGTTTTGAAAATTTTTTTTATTTTAAAAAGTTTATATATATTTTTTTGATTAAAAATAATTTAAATAAATTATATTTGTCTAACTCATATTCTAATTTTTAATTAATATTTATATAAAAATAAAAAATTAATATTTAAAATGTATATTAAAAATTATAATAAAAAAAATGAGATTTATTATTTATTATTTAGGGTATACCGGTTTAATTTTAGTTATATCTGTCTCACTAATAATTTATATTGTATTTAAAATTTGTATAGAAATAAACTGATAAATAATTAAAAGTAAAATTTAAAATTATACTGAATAAAAATTAAAATAAGATTTATGATTTATTATTAATTTAACTAGTTCAATGGATTAAGTATTTTGAGGGTTTTTCATTTAGGAGTTTAGCGATTTATGTTTTTAGGCATTTAGTGATTTATAGGTTTTATCTAAACAATAAAATAACAAAAAAAATTGTAATTTTTTGTCATTTTCAAATGTTATAACCTTTGAAATTTTAATAATATTTAAAATTTTTTGAAATATGAATACAATATTTAGTTATAATTATTTTAATAATTCTATATCATATAAATAAATCTAAACAATATTATTGATTGATATTATAATAATTATCAAAAATTAAATCAATAAACTATTTATAATAAGATAGATATTAATCAAAAAATATTTACAAAACCCAAATTGATTCAAAATTAAAGTAAAATATATTAGTTGATATTATTTTTTAATTTTTAATAATACTTCTTTTATACTTCTTTTATAAGCATATATATATATTTTGATTAAAAATAAATTTTTTAAATTATATGTGTCGCACTCATAATTTATTTTTTTAAAAAAATTTTTATAAAAATAAACTAATAAATAATTAAAATAAATATATAAAATTATAATAAATTGAAATAAAAATTAGATTTCTTAATTATTAAATAGTATATAGTGGTTTAATGGTTCATGTATTTAGCCATTATGGGGTTTAGGAGTTTACTAATATAACTGTGCATGCATTTAGTGGTTTATAGGTTTTATTTATAAAATAACATTAAATTTATTTTTATTATTTTTTCATATTTCCAATGCTTATAACCTTTGTAAATATAATAACTTTTAAATTATTTTGAAAGTGAATTCAATATTTAGTTATAATAATCATTATATTTATATATCATATAAATTCAATATAAACAATTCTATTGATAAATATTCTAATAATGATCAAAAAATAAATTAATAAACAATTATTAATAAGATAGATATCAATTAAAATATAATTACAAAATCTAAAATGATTCACAAGGAGAGCAAAATATATTACCATATAATATATTTATGGTTTTAAATTTTTTATTCTTTTTATAAGTTTATCTATATTTTTCGATGAAAAATAATTTATATAAATTATATTTGTCTAAATCATAAATTATTTTGTAATTATTATTTATTTAAAAATAAACAAATAAATAATTAAAATGAATATTTAAAATTATAATGAAAAATATAATATTGAGATTTATAATTTATTATTTAGGGTTACTGGTTTAAAAGGATTATTATTTATTATTTAGGGTTTTAGAGATTTTAGAGTTATTGAAAAGAGTTCGGGCATTGAGTGGTTTATAGGTTTTATATAAACAATGAAATATCAAAAAAAATATTTTTTTTATTTTTTTACATTTTCAAAGGTTATAATAATCATTATAATAATCATTATATTTAGTTATAATAATTAAATTCAATATTTAGTTATAATATAATAATTATATTTAAATATTTATGGTTATAATAATTTTTTCAAAAGCAAAACAATTTTATTGATAAATATTTAGTTATAATATTTAGTTATAATAATCATTATATTTAAATATCATATAAATTCAATATAAACAATTTTATTGATAAATATTCTAGTAATGATCAAAAAATAAATTAATAATCTATTATTAATAAGAAAGATATCAATTAAAATATAATTACAAAACCAATACTGATTCAGAAGCAAAACAAATTATATTATTATATAATAATTTTTTGTATTTAATTTTTTTTTCTTTTAGTAAGTTTATCTATATCTTTTTTGATGAAAAATAATAAATATAAATTATATTTGTCTAACACATAATTTATTTTGTAATTAATATTTATATAAAAATAAACAAATATATAAATAAAATGAATATTTAAAATTATAATGAAAAAATAAAAATGATATTTATTGTTTATTATTTAGGATATATCTGATTAAAAAAATTATCTATTTTGGGTTTTCAAGATTTAGAAGTTATTCATTCAAATATTTAGGAATTTAGTGGTTTATAAGTTTTATTTAAACATTGAAATAACAAATAAATTATTTTTCATATTTTTTCAAATTTTCAAAGATTATAAACTTAAAAAATAAAATAATTTTAAATTTTGTTAAAAATGTGAATACAATATTTAGTTATAATAATTATTATAACAATATATAAAATAAACTAAATATAAACAATTTTATTGATAGATATTATATCAATTATCAAAAAATAAATTAATAAACTATTATTAATATGATAGATATAAATTAAATATTAATTACAAAAACTAAAATAATTAAAAATCAAAGAAAATTTATTACTAAATAATAATTTTTGTTTTTTTAGTTTTTGCCTCATTTTATAAGTTTATATATTTTTTTGATAAAAAAAAATTTTTTAATTATATTTGTTTCACAAATAATTTATTTTGTAATTAATATTTCAATAAATTATTTAAATTATATTTATGGTTTACGAGTTTAAAGGTTTATGTATTTAGGGGCTTCGGGGTTTAGGAGTTTTGAGATTTATGTGTTTAGGTATTTAATATTTTATAAGTTTGATTTAAACAATGATATAACAAAAAATTAATTTTTTATTATTTTTTTTAATTTTTTAAGGTTATAACCTTTGAAAATATAACAATTTTTAATTTTTTTTTAAATGTGAATACTATATTTAGTTATGATAATATTAATAATTATATATCATATAAATTCAATATAAAGAATTATATTGATAGATATTATATTAATGATCAAAAAATAAATTAATAAACTATTATATATAAGATAGATATTATTTAAAATATATTTGCAAAACCTAAATTTATTCAAATTCAAAGTAAAATAAACTACTAAATAATAATGTTTTTGATGTTTTGCTTCTTTTTATAAGTTTATATTTTTTGTTCTTAAAATATATTATTTAAATTATATTTGTCTTCCTCATAATATATTTTATAATTTATAATACTAAAAAAATAAACTAAAAAATAATTAAATTAATATTTAAAATTATAATGAATACAAATAAAACGAGATTTATTATTTATTATTCAGGATATACAGTTTTGATGGTTTAGGTATTTTGGTGTTTTTGGGTTTAGTGATTTAAGTGTTTATGCCTTTATTGATTTATAGTTTTTATTTAAAGAATGAAAAAACAAAAAAATTTAATTTTTTGTTTTTTAAAATTTTTGAAGGTTATAACCTTTGAAAATATAATAATTTTTATTGTTTTTTAAATGTGAATATAATATTTAGTTATAATAATCTTAATAATTATATATAATGTAAACTCAATATAAATAATTTTATTAATAGATATTATAATAATGATCAATAAATAATTAATAAACTATTATTAAAATGAATGATATAAATTAAAATATAAATGCAAAATATAAAATGATACAAAATCAAAATAACATATTTAACTAAATAAAAAAATTGTTGTTTTTAAATTTGTTCCTATTTTTATAAGCTTATATTTTTTTTTGATGAAATATAAATAATTTAAATTATATCTGTCTCACTAATAATTTATTTTGTAATTAATATTTCTATAAAAATAAACTAATAAATAATTAAAATAAAAATTTAAAAATATACTTAATAAAAATTAAAATGAGATTTATGAATTATTATTAATGTATACCAATTTAATTGTTTTGAGATTTAAAATTTTCTGAAATGTGAATACAATATTTAGTAATAATATTATTAATAATCATACAACATATAAATTCAATATACACAATTTTATTAATAGTTATTATAATAATGATCAAAAATTAATTTAATAAACTATTAATAATAAGATAGATATTCTTTAAAAAATATTTACAAAACCCAAATTGATTCAAAATTAATGTAAAATATATTACTCAATAATAATTTTTAACTTTTAAATTTTACTTTTTGTATAAGCGTATATATATTTTTTGATTAAATACAAATTATTTAAATTATATTTGTCTTACTAATAATTTATTTTGTAATAAATATTTTTATAAAAATAAACTAATAAATAATTAAATGAATATTTAAAATTATAATAAAAAGAAATAAAAATTATATTTATTAATTATTATGTATTATATAGTGGTTAAATTGTTTATCTATTTAGGTATTACGGGGTTTAGGAGTATACTGATTTAATTGTGTATGCATTTAGTGGTTTATAGGTTTTATTTAAAAAATAAAATAACAAAAAATTTATTTTTATTATTTTTTGAAAATTTCAGAGGTTATAACATCTTTAAAATATAATAATTTTTAAATTTTTTTCAAAAGCGAATTCAATATTTAGTTATAATAATCATTATATTTATATATCATATAAATTCAATATAAACAATTTTAGTGATTAATATTCTAATAATGATCAAAAAATAAATTAATAATCTATTATTAATAAGATAGATATCAATTAAAATATAATTACAAAAGATAAAATGATTCATAAGCAAACCACTAAATGCATACGCTGTTATATCAGTAAACTCCTAAACCTCGTAATGCCTAAATACATAAACCATTAAACTTTTATATACTACTTAATAATTAATAAATTTAATTTTTATTTCAATTTATTATTATTTTAAATATTCATTTTAATTATTTATTAGTTTATTTTTATAATAATTTTTATTACAAAATAATTATGAGTGCGACAAATATAATTAAAATAATTTATTTTTAATCAAAAAATATATATACGCTTATAAAAGAAGTAAAAATTTAAAAATTAAAAATTATTATCCAGTAATATATTTTACTTTAATTTTGAATCAATTTGGGTTTTGTATATATTTTTTAATTAATATCTATCTTATTATTAATAGTTTATTAATTTAATTTTTGATCATTATTATAATATCTATCAATAAAATTATTTATATTGAATTTATATCATATATAATTATTAAAATTATTATACCTAAATATTGTATTCATATTTCAAAAAATTTTTAATATTATTAAATTTTTAAAGATAATAACATTTGAAAATGATTAAAAATTACAATTTTTTTTTGTTATTTTATTCTTTAAATAAAATCTATAAATCAGTAAATGCCTAAAAAGATAAATCACTAAACTCCTAAATGACAAAACCTCAAAATACTTAAACCATTAAACGGGTATACATTAATAATAAATCATAAATCTCATTTTAATTTTTATTTAGTATAATTTTAAATTTTTATTTTAATTATTTATCAGTTTCTTTTTTTTGCAATAATAATTACAAAATAAATTATTAGTTAGACAGATATAACTTAAATTAAACCGGTATACCCTAAATAATAAATAATAAATCTCATTTTTTTTCATTATAATTTTAAATATTCATTTTAATTATTAATTTTTTATTTTTATATAAATATTAATTAAAAATTATATTATGAGTTAGACAAATATAATTTATGTAAATTATTTTTAATCAAAAAAATATAGATAAGCTTTTTAAAATAAAAAAAAATTAAAAATAAAAAATTATTATATTGTAATATATTTTGCTTTGCTTATGAATCATTTTATGTTTTGAAATTATGTTTTAATTGATAGCTATCTTATTAATAATAGATTATTAATTTATTTTTTGATCATTATTAGAATATTTATCACTAAAATTATTTATGATGAATTTATATGATATATAAATATAATGATTATTATAACTAAATATTGAATTCACTTTTGAAAATAATTTAAAAATTATTATATTTTGAAACGTTATAACCTTTGAAAATATCAAAAAATAATAAAAATAAATGTTTTGTTATTTTATTTTTTAAATAAAACCTATAAACCACTAAATGCATACACATTTAAATCAGAAAACACCTAAACCCTAGTAATACCTAAATACATAAACCATTAAACTGCTATATAATACATAATAATTAATAAATCTAATTTTAATTTCTATTTATTATAGTTTTAAATATTCATTTTAATTATTTATTAGTTTATCTTTATAGAAATATTTATTATAAAATAAATTATGATTGTGACAAATATAATTTAAATAATTTATTTTTAATCAAAAAAATATATATATACGCTTATAAAAGATGTAAAAATTTAAAAATTAAAATTATTATCCACTAATATATTTTACTTTAATTTTGAATCAATTGGGTTTTGTAAATATTTTTTAATTAATATCTATCTTATTATTACTAGTTTATTAATTTAATTTTTGATCATTATTATAATATCTTCATTAAAATTATTTATATTTAATTTATATCATATATAATTACTAATATTATTATAACTAAATATTGTATTCACATTTCAAATAATTTTAAATATTATTATATTTTCAAAGGTTATAACCTATGAAAATTAGAAAAAATTACAAATTTTTTTTTGTTATTTTATGGATTAAATAAAACCTATAAACCACTAAATGCCTAAAATCCTAAATCGCTAAACTTCTAAAAGACAAAACCTCGTAAATACTTAAATCATTAAACTTGTATACATTAGTAATAAATCATAAATATCATTTTAATTTTTATTCAATATAATTTTAAATTTTTATTTTAATTAATTTTTAGTTTATTTTTATAGAAATATTAAATACAAAATAAATTATTAGTAAGATAGATCTAATTTAAATTACACCGGTATACCCTAAATAATAAATAATAAATCTCATTTTTTTAATTATAATTTTAAATATTCATTTTAATTATTTATTTTTTTATTTTTATATAAATATTAATTACAAAATAATATATGAGTTACGAAAATATAATTTATATAAATTATTTTTCATCAAAAAATTATAGATAAACTTTTTAAAAGAAAAAAAATTTCAAAACAAAAAATTCTTGTATTGTAATATATTTTGCTTTTCTTCTGAATCATTTTAGGTTTTGTAAATATATTTTAATTGATATCTATCTTATTAATAATAGATTATTAAGTTATTGTTCATCATTATTAGAATATTTATCAATAAAAATGTTTATATTGAATTTATATGATATATAAATATAATGATTATTATAACTAAATATTGTATTCACTTTTGAAAAAAATTTTAAAATTATCATATTTTAAAAGGTTATAACCTTTGAAAATGTGAGAAAATAAAAAAAATATATTTTTATGTTATTCTATTGTTTAAAAAAACCTATACACCACTAAATGCCTAAGCATTTAAATCACTAAACTACAAAATCCAGATACCGCTATATAGATAATCCTTAAAATCGGTATACCCTAAATAATATTTAATAAATTTCAATTTTATATTTTTTATTATAATTTAATAAATTCATTTTGATTGTTTATTTTTTTAATTTTATATATGTATTAATTATAAAATTAATTAAGAGTTAAAAATATAATTTATAAAAATTATTATTCATCAAAAAATTGATAAGCTTATAAAAGGAATAAAAATTTAAAAACAAATAATTATTATTTAGTAATTTATTTTGCTTTGATTTTGAATCATTTTAGGTTTTGATATTTTATTTTAAGTAATATCAATCTTATTCATAATAGATTTTTAATTTATTTTTTGATTATTATTAGAATATCTATCAATAAAATTGTTTATATTTAATTTATATGATATATAAATATTATGATAATTATAAATATATATTGTATTCACTTTTGAAAAAAATTTAAAATTATTATATTTTCAAAGGTTATAATCTTAAAAAATGAGAAAAAATAATAAAAATAAATTTTTAGTTATTTTATTTTTTAAATAAAACCTATAGACCATTAAATGCTTACTTACTTAAATTTGTAAGCTCATAACCCCGAAACCCCTAAATACATAAACATTTTAACATCTATATACTACTTAATAAATACTAAATCTCATTTTTATTTCTATTTATTATAATTTTAAATATTCATTTTAATTATTTATAGTTTAATTATTTAGAAAAATTAATTACAAAATAAATTTCGAGTAAGACAATTAATTTATTTTTAATCAAAAAAAAATATAAGCTTATAAAAAGAAGGACAAATTTAAAAATTAAATATTATTATTTAGTAATATATTTGATTTGATTTTGAAGCATTTTGTGTTATGTAAATATATTTTAATTAATATTTATATTATTAATAATAGTTTATTAATTTAATTTTTGATCATTATTATAATATCTATCATTAAAATTGTTTATATTGAATTTATATGATATATAATTAGTAAGATTAATATAATTATACATAGTATTCACATTTCAAAAAATTTTAAAAATTATTTTATTTTCAGAGGTTATAACCTCTGAAAATCAGAAAAAATCTAAAATTTTTTTTAAAATTTTATTATATAAATAAAACCTATAAACCACTAAATACCTAAAAACATAAATTGATAAACTCCTAAACGACAAAACTCTTAAATAATCAAACCATTAAACCGGTATACCACATATAATAAATCATAAATCGCATTTTAATTTGTATTTATTATAATTTTAAATATTCATTTTAATTATTTATTAGTTTATTTTTTATAGAAATATTAATTACAAAATAAATAATGAGCGAGACAACTATTATTATAATAGTTTATTTTTAATCAAAAAAAATATAAGCTTATAAAAAGAAGTAAAAATTTTAAAACAAAAAATTATTATTTAGTAATATATTTTACTTTTATTTTGAATCATTATATATAGGTTTTGCAATTATATTTTAATTGTTATCAATCTTATTAAGAATAGTTTATTAATTTATTATTTGATCAATTTTATAATATCTAACAATAAAATTAATTATATTGAATTTAAATGTCTTATAATTATTAAGATTATTATAAATAACAATAAATTTAAATTTCAAAAAAATTTAAAAATTATTATATTTTCAAAGGTTATAACCTTCAAAAATGATAAAAAATCACAAAAATAATTTTTTTATTATTTTCTTATTTAAATAAAACTAATAAACCACTAAATGCCTAAACATTTAAATCTCTAGATTTCAAAACCCCAAAACCTCCTAAATACTTAAACCATTAAACCTATATAACCAAAATAATAAATAATAAATCTCATTTTTATTTGTATTGATTATAATTTCAAATGTTCATTTTAATTATTTTTTAGTTTATTTTTTTAGAAATATTAATTACAAAATAAATAATGAGTTGAGACATATAATTTAAATAAATTATTTTTTATAAAAAAAATATAAGCTTATAAAAATAAACAAAATTTCAAAAATTTAAAATTTTATTTAGTAATATAATTTACTTTGATTTTAAATTATTTTGGGTTCTGCAAATATATTTTAATTAATATCTATCTTATTAATAATAGTTTATTAATTTATTTTTTGATCATCAAAATAATATATATTAATAAAATTTTGTATATTGAATTTACATCAAATATAATTATTAAGATTTTTATAACTATGTATTGTATTCAAATTTTATAACTATTAAAAAATTATTATATTTTCAAAGGTTATAACCATTGAAAATCATGAAAATTCATAAAAATGAATTTTTTTTATTTCATTGATTATATAAAACCTATAAAGACCTAAATGTGTAAACATATAAATCAATAAACTCATTAACCCAAAAACCACAATAAATTTAAACCATTAAATAGGTATACCCTAAATAATTAATCATAAATCTCATTTTTATTTGTATTCATTATAATTTTAAATATTCATTTTAATTATTTATTAGTTTATTTTTATAGAAATATAAATTAAAAAATAAATTAATAGTGAGACAAATATAATTTAAATAATTTATTTTTCATCAAAAAATATATAAGCTTATAAATGGATACCAAAATTTAAAAATTTAAAATTAATATTTAGTAAAATATTTCACTTTGATTTTGAATTATTTTAGGTTTTGTAAATATATTTTTAACAATATTTATATTATTAATAATTGTTTATTAAGCTTTTGTATGATCATTATTATAATATATATCAATATAATTGTTTATATTAAATTTACATGAAATATAATTATTAAGATTATCATAGCTAAATATAGTATTCACATTTTAAAAAAATTTAAAAATTGTTATAGTTTTAAAGGTTATATCCTTCAAAAATGAGAACAAATAACAAAAAAAATTTTGTTATTTTATTTTTTAAATAAATCCTATAAACTACTAAATGCCGAAACACTTTAATCACTAAATTCTTAAATCCTAAAACTCCTAAATATATAATTTATTAAACCTGTATATTTTATCTTATTAATAATATTTTTATTTAATATCTATCTTATAAATATATTTTACTTTGATTTTGAATCATTTTAGGTTTTGCAAATAAATTTTATTTAATATCTATCTTATTAATAATAGTTTATTAATTTATTTATTGATCATTTTTATAATATCTATTAATAAAATTATTTATATTTATTTTACATTATATATAATTATCAAGATTTTATAACTATATATTATATTCACATTTTAAAAAAAATTAAAAATTATTATATTTTCAACGGTTATAACCTTCAAAAATTAGATAAAATCACCAAAGGCATAAACACTTAAATGACTAAACCCCAAAACACCTAAATACTTAAACCATTAAACATGTATATCCTGAATAATAAATAATAAATCTCAATTTTATTTGTAATCATTTTAATTTTAAATATTTATTTTAATTATTTATTAGTTTATTTTTATAGAATTATAAATAACAAAATAAATTATGAGGAATACAAATATAATTTAAATAATTTATTTTTAATAACAAAAATATAAACTTATAAAAAAAGCAAAATATTAAAAAAAATTATTATTTAGTAATATTTACTTTGATTTTGAATAAATTTAGATTTTGCAAATATATTTTAAATAATATCTATCTTATTAATAATAGTTTATTAATTTATTTATTGATCAGTATTATAATATCTAGCAATGTGATTATTTATATTGAATTTAAATGACTTATATTTATTAAGATTATTATAACTAAATATTATATTTACAATTGAAAAAAATTTAGAATTTTTTATATTTTCAAAGGTTATAACCTTCAAAAATTAGAAAAGAAAAATAAAAATAAATTTTTTGTTATATCATCGTTTAAATAAAACTTATAGACCACTAAATGCCTAAACACTTAAATCTATAAACTCCTAAACACAAAAGCCCCTAAATACTTAAAACTTTAAACTCGTAAACCTTAAATATAATTTAAATACTTTATTTTTCATCAAAAAAATATAATTTTATAAAAAGAAGCAAAAACTAAATAAAAAATTTTTATTTAGTAATAAATTTTACTTGGATTTTGAATAATTTTAGGTTTTGCATTTATATTTTAATTTATATTTATCATATTAATAATAACATATTAATTTATATTTTGATAATTGATATCATATCTATCAATAAAATTATTTATATTTAGTTTATATTATATATAATTATAATGATTCTTATTACTAAATATTGTATTCACATTTTTAAAAAAATTTAAAATTATTATATTGTCAAAGGTTATAACCTTTGAAAATGTTAAAAAATATCAAAAATAATTTTTTTGTTATTTCATTGTTTAAACAAAACATATAAACCACTAAATGCATAAAAACATAAATTCCTAAAGTCCTAAATGACAAAACCTCTAAATACTTAAAATATTAACATGGTATACATTAATAATAATTCATAAATCTCATTTTAATTTTTATTCAGTATAATTTTAAGTTTTTATTTTAATTATTTATCAGTTTATTTTTATAGAAATATTAATTACAAAATAAATCATTTGTGAGACAGATCTAATTTAAATTAGACTGGTATACCCAAAATAATAAAGAATAAATCTGAATATTATTTTTTTCATTATAATTTTAAATATTCATTTTAATTATTTATTTGTTTATTTTTATATAAATATTAATTAAAAATAAATTATGAGTTTGACAAATAAAATTTATATAAATTAATTTTCATCAAAAAAATATGGATAAACTTTTTAAAAGAAAAAAAAATTTAAAAAGAACAAATTATTATATAGTAATATATTTTGATTTCTTCTGAATCATTTTATATTGAATTTCTATAAAATTGTTTATATTGAATTTATAAGATATATAATTATTAATATTATTATCACAAAATATTGTATTCACATTTCAAAAAATTTTAAATATTATTATATTTTCAAAGGTTATAACCTATGAAAATGTTAACAAATTATAGCAAAATTTTTGGTTATTTAATTTTTTTATATAAAATCGTATAAACCATTAAAAGCCTAAAAACATAAATTGCTAAACTCCTAACTACAAAACCTATAAATACTTAAACTATTAAACTGATATACATTAATAATAAATCGAAAATCTAATTTTAATTTTTATTAAGTATAATTTTAAATTTTTATTATTTATTGTTTATCAGTTTATTTTTATAGAAATATTAATTACAAAATAAATTATTAGTGAGACGGATCTAACTTAAATTAAATAGGCATCCCTAAATAATAAATAATAAATAATAAATTTCATTTTTTTGATTTTAATTTTAAATATTCATTTTAATTATTTATTTGTTTATTTATAAATAAATATTAATTACAAAATATATTATGAGGTAGACAAATATAATTTATATAAATTATTTTTCATCAAAAAAATATAGATAAACTTATAAAAGAAAAAAAAATTCAAAAAAAATTATTATATTGTAATATATTTTTCTTTGCTTCTGAATCATTTTAAGTTTTGTAATTATATTTTAATTAATATCTATCTTATTATTAATGGATTATTAATTTATTTTTTGATTATTATTAGAATATTTAACAATAAAATTGTTTATATTGAATTTATATGATATATAAATATAATGATTAGTATAACTAAATAATATATTCACATTTGAAAAAAATTTATAAATTATTATATTTTCAAAGGTTATAACCTTTGAAAATATCAAAAAATAATAAAAATAAATTTTTTGTTATTTTATTTTTTAAATAAAACCTATAAACCACTAAATGCTAGGGGTGCTCATGGGATGGGACGGGATGGGGATTAAATCTCCAGTTGCTTCCCACAGTTCGTAGATTTTTTTTTGAAGATCCAGACCCATCCCATAGTTTGAAAATATCAGGACTGGATGGGACGTAGATTGGGGATTTTGGGTAGGAGAAAATGGTTCCGGGACGGAACGAGTTCAGGACATTTTTTTCAATTTATTTTCTTCAAACTGGCCAAGTTAGTTCATGTCGAAACCTTTTTGTTGTACCATTTATCATTACTTAGTTATGTATCTTTCAAACTCAATTTGGGCTAATTTTGTTTTGTCAAATAAACTGAATACCGCAAACAAGTTCCATTACCTTGTCAAAAGCTTTGATGTGCAGAAAATGGTAGAAATGTTAAATAGAACGGGACCGAGTTGTATGCTTAATTTGGTTCTTTGTTTTGTCACAAGTTGGCTTTGTTCAGCCGAGTGAAAGTTAACCATAATAGCAATACTACATTTTTTAAACGATGACTTAAAATATTAAGGAATAGCTAAAGATGACCACAAACATTGGTAGCAGCAATTACTACTTAAGTAATTGCTAAAATTAGGCAGCTTAATATAACAAAAAAAAATACAACTAATAACAACTATGATAATAATCATTTCAAAGGTCCGTCCCGGAACAGCAATGAAAATCCAAACCCAATTAATTATCTCTTCTACAACTCCTCCCTTTTCTTCATCCACTATAGAAGGACAACCAAAGATGAAAACGTGTTAATCATGTAGACATAAATTTCTAAGATGAAAGAGTAATGAAAAAACAAAATATTACCTAATAAAATTTAATACACCCATTCCAAATTTAGTTGGCCAACTATAGTTGGAAGAATATTTGAATATTGTGACCCCTGTGAAAATTGTAATTGAACCATATTTTTATTAAATTGAATGAATAAAATAAGTAAAAGTGAAATTAAAATTTACAAGATTTGTATACTAAACTGATTCATTATCATCAAGGTCTTGAACTAATTCTTCAATTTCAATAGGTTTGTTTGAGCTTCTCAACCAATCTTGTAGACATATGAGAACTTCAGCTATTATAGGAGTTAAAGAACTCCTAAATTTATCTAAAGTTCTCCCCCCATTACTAAATATAGATTCATAGTCCACAGTAGATGCTTGGATAGTAAATACATCCCTTGCTACATTTGCCAAAGAAGGATACCTAACCTCATTTACCTTCCACTAGTTTAGGACATCAAAATCAATTCTATTTTTTTCAAGTTTGTCTTCTAAGTACCTATCCAACTCTTCCAAAGCAGCAACTTCTTGTTCTTTCTCCTAATTCAAAAAAAAATCATCAACATAAGTATCACTACCATCAAAGAAATCATAATTTTTCTACAACAAAGTAGAAGAGAAATAATCTTCTTTTGATTCATCTTCATTTAAATCTTTATAATCATCCATCATCTCATTTAAAGCATTTATAACATTTTTCACCAAATTTTTAGCCAATTCCTCTCCATAATGCTAAGTGTACTTAACCTTGAGATATTTGAGCTTATATCTAGGATCCAACACTACTGCTACAAAAAGCATAATATTTGTTGACTGAAGAGAACCCCAATATTTGTTGAATTTATACCTCATTTTCATACCCATTTCAGACACCATTGTATCTCTACTATTTTCACAAAGCTCAATTTTTTTCAAACTTCTAATAATATGAGGAAAATAAACACTAGAGGTAGAATATTATGAGCTAGAAAATTTACAAGTTACCTAATAAAAAGTTTTCAAGAAACGAGCTAAAATTTTGGCGTTTGTTCAGTCTCTCTCAGTTGGAACGTTTGAACCAAACTCCTTCAAAAACCTTTTGTCTTTGTCCTCCAACTTATCAAATTCTTTTTGATATTTTATATCAGTTTGTAGCATCAAATAAGTTGAATTCCATCTTGTAGGACAATCTAATTGCAATGAAGATTCATATGTCAAGTTTGCTTCTTCAACACATAACTTAAACATATCTAATCTTTTAGGACTGCACCTCACATATTTCACAACACCTCTAATTTTTTCAATAGCACCCTCAACTACTGCAATTCCATCTCTGACAATTAAGTTAGAACACTTTTCTTCACAAGCCTTTTTTTCAATTGTTCAACTGCAACATCATTATTTGATGCATTGTCAACAGTAATGAACATCAACTTTCTCAAACCCCATTCATTCATGCAAAACTCAATAGCATTTCTAATATTAACTCCAGAATGACTTTTAATTACACAAAAGTTCAAAAGCCTTTTATGCATATTCCATTGAGAATCAATGTAATGAACAGTCAAACATATATAAGACAAATTTTGAATGCTAGTCCAAGTGTCGGTTGTCAATGAAACTATACAACAATGAGATGATATGCTATCAAATAATTTTTCTTTTCCTTCACAAACAAAGAAAAACAATCCCTCAATATAGTGTGCCTAGATGGAATTTTAAATGGAGGCACACTAACTTCACAAAACTTCTTAAACTCATCCCTCTCAACAAAACAAAAAGGCAATTCATCTTTTATGATCATTTTTACCAAAGCCTCCCTAACTAGTTGTTGATCAAATTTTCAACAAGTTAATTTGTTATCCTCTTAACTAGTACCTTTAGTGAAACTCAACAAAGATTGTGACTTGTCTGTACCTTTGTGAGCTTCTATTAATTCTTTTTTTGGGTGGAAATTTCCTACAAGTCTCTCTCAAGTATTTCCATAAACCCGAAGTACCTTGATCACTTTTTGCCAAGTATTTTTTCTTACACCATATACAAGCTGCCCTACCAGTTTCATTTCCCTCTGAATCAACTAATATCTCATAAGTTTCTCAAACAGCAGACTTATACTTTTTATGAGCTTGAGGTGCAGATGTACCTTGACTTTCTTTTACAATTGGAATTGAAGAACCTGCCATAACAATTGGAGGGTTCGTGAAAGGATGATGATTTGATTTAGCAGTACTTTGATTATCTGAGATGTGATCATCTTCTATTTATTGTATTTTTCATTTACCACTGGATTGTGTCATCTTCATTGCCATTAATTAATATGATATGTCAAGGATAAATACATATAAATATTTCAAACAAGCAAGCTCTACAAAACTGACTACAACACATTCAGCCCACTTATTATGCCCAACCACAACACCACAACCAATACTCAACAAAACTGACTGAGACACATAATAATAATAATTAATCACTCAATTCTCGTCAGAAAAACAAACCAAAAGGCTGGTGGCATCTGGGACACGGTTGAGGCAACCAGAAGTGCGACGGACAAAGGCTGGACCTAACTGAACACGGCTGGAACGGCGTGAGATGGCCTGGAACTCTTAGGAACAGCAATAGGTGCGTCGGAATTGGATGGGCAGTAGCGGAATTGGTAGCATCTTCATGTTATATATATATATATATATATATATATTCCTGGTTCTAGTATATGTTTTTTAGGATGGGATGGTTCTCGGGATGGATATTGGTTAAGATCTGGAACCGTCCCAAAAGAAAAATACGTGACAGAATGTGACGGAAAAAGTCAAAGTCAATGGATTTTTCTCAGTCCCGATTCTTTCGGGACAAGACTTCGTGTTGGGTCCCGAATCTCCGAGTCCTGTGAGCAGCCCTACTAAATGCATGTAAAGTTAAATTAGTAAACTCCTAAACCCCGTAATGCCTAAATACATAAACTATTAAACCGATAAATACTACTTAATAATTAATAAATCTATTTTTTATTGCTATTTATTATATTTTTAAATATTCATTTTAATTATTTATTAGTGTATTTATTTAGAAATATTTATTACAAAATAAATTATGAGTGGGACAAATATAATTTAAATAATATATTATTTATCTAATAAAAATATATGCTTATAAAAGAAGTATAAATTTAAAAATTAATAATTTTCATCAAGTAATATAAGTTACTTTAATTTTGAATCAATTTGGGTTTAGTAAATATTTTTTAATTAATATCTATCTTAATATTAATAGTTTATTAATTTAATTTTTGATCATTATTATAATATTTATCAATAAAATTATTTATATTTAATTTATATGATATATAATTATTAATATTATTATAACAAAATATTGTATTAAAATTTTAAAAAATTTTAAATATTATTATATTTTCAAATGTTATAACCTATGAAAATGAAAAAAAATTATAGAAATTTTTTTTGTTATTTTATTATTTAAAAAAACGTATAAACCACTAAAAGCCTAAAAACATAAATCTCTAAAAACCTAAATGAAAAAACCTCTAAATACTTATTCCATTAAACAGGTATATAGTAATAATAAATCATAATCTCATTTTAAATTTTATTCAGTATAATTTTAAATTTTTATTTTAAATATTTATCAATTTATTTTTATAGAAATATTAATCACAGAAGAAATTATTAGTGAGAAATATCTAGTTTAAATTAAACCGATATCCCTAAATAATAAATAATAAATAATAAATCTCATTTTTTTATTATAATTTTAAATATTCATTTTAATTATTTATTTGTTTATTTTTATAAATATATTAATTACATAATAAATTATGAGTTAGACAAATATAATTTATATAAATTATTTTTAATCAAAAAAAATACATAAATTTTTAAAAGAAAACAAAATTCAAAACAAAAAATTATTATATAGTAATATATTTTGCTTTGCTTCTGAATCATTTTATGTTTTGTAATTATATTTTAATTGATATCTATCTTATTAATAATAGATTATTAATTTATTTTTTGATCATTAATAGTATATTTATCAATAAAATTGTTTATATTTAATTTATATGATATATAGATATAATGATTATTATAACAAAAGATTGTCTTTACTTTAGAAAAAAATTTAAAATCTATTGTATTTTTAAAGGTTATAACCTTTGAAAATATCAAAAAATAACAAAAATAAATTTTTTGTTATTTTATTTTTTAAATAAAACATATAAACCACTAAATGCATATATAGATAAATCAGTAAACTCTTAAATACATAAACCATTAAACTGCTATATACTACTTAATAATTAATAAATCTAATTTTTATTTTATTTATTATAATTTTAAATATTTATTAGTTTATTTTTATAAAATATTTATTACAAAATAAATAATGAGTGCGACAAATATAATTTAAATAATATATTTTTAATCAAAAAAAATCTATACTCTTATAAAAGAAGTAAAAATTAAAAAATTAAAAATTATTTTACAATAATATATTATAGTTTAATCTTGAATCGATTTGGGTATTATAAATATTTTTAGATTAATATCTATCCTATTATTAATAGTTTATTAATTTAATTTTTGATCATTATTATATTATCTATCAATAAAATTGTTTATATTGAATTTATATGATATATAATTATTAATATTAAAATAACTAAATATTTTATTCACATTTCAAAAAATTTTAAATATTATTATATTTTCAAAGGTTATAACCTATGAAAATGTGAAAAAATTACAAATTTTTTTTTGTTATTTTATTGTTTAAATAAAAACTATAAACCACTAAATGCCTTAAAACATAAATTGCTAAACTCCTAAATGATAAAACCATTAAATACGTAAACAATTAAACAGGTGTACATTAATAAAAAATCACAAATCTCAATTTAATTTTTATTAAGCATAATTTTAAATTTTTATTTTAATTATTTATCAGTTTATTTTTATAGAAATATTAATTACAAAATAAATTATTAGTGAGATATATCTAATATAAAAAATTTATTTTTCATCAAAAAAATATATATCCTTATAAAAAGAGGCAAAATTTAAAAAACAAAAATTTAATATTTTGTAATATATTTTATTTTGATTTAGAATCATTTTAGATTATGCAATTATATTTTAATTTATATCATTCTTATTAATAATAGTTTATTAATTTTTTATTGATCATTATTATAATATCTATTAATAAAATTATTTATATTGAGTTTACATTATATATAATTATTAAGAATGTTATAACTAAATATTATATTAACATTTAAAAAAAATAAAAATTATTATATTTTCAAAGGTTATAACATTCAAAAATTAAAAAAAAATCAAAAAATTAAATTTTTATTTTTTCATTCTTTAAATAAAGACTATAATTCACTAAAGGCCTAAATACTTAAATCACTAAACCCCAAAACACCTAAATGCTTAAACCACTAAACTAGTATATCCTGAATAATAAATAATAAATCTCTATTTTATTTGTATTCACTATAGTTTTAAATATTCATTTTAATTATTTATTAGTTTATTTTTATAGAATTATAAATTAAAAATAAATTATGAGGAAGACAAATATAATTTAAATAATTTATTTTTAATAAAAAAAATATAAACTTATAAAAAGAAGCAAAACATCAAAAAAACTTATTATTTAGTAATATATTTATTTTGATTTTGAATAAATTTACGTTTTCTAAATATATTTTAAATAAAATCTTTCTTATTAATAAAAGTTTATTAATTTATTTTTTGATCATTAATATAATATCTATCAATATAATTGTTTATACTGAATTTACATGGTATATAATTATTAAGATTATCATAACTAAATATAGTATTCACATATAAAAAAAATTTAAAAATTGTTATGTTTTCAAAGGTTATAACCTTTAAAATGATAAAAAATAACAAAAATAAATTTTTTGTTATATCATTGTTTAAATAAAACTTATAAACCATTAAATGCCTAAACACATAAATCTCTAAACTCCTAAACCCCGAAGCCCCTAAATACTTAAACCTTTTAACTCGTAAACCTTAAATATAATTTAAATAATATATTGAAATATTAATTACAAAATAAATTATGAGTGATACAAATATAATTTAAATAATTTATTTTTCATCAAAAAAATATATAAGCTTATAAAAAGAAGCAAAAACTAAAAAACAAAAATTATTATTTAGTAATAAATTTTACATTGTTTTTGAATCATTTTAGGTTTTTTAAATATATTTTAATTTATATCTATCATATTAATAATAGCATATTAATTTATTTTTTGATAATTGATATCATATCAATCAATAAATTGTTTATATTTAGTTTATATTATATATAATTATAATAATTATTATTACTAAATATTGTATACATATTTTTAAAAAAATTAAAATTATTATATTTTCAATGTTATAACCTTTGAAAATGTGAAAAAATAACAAAAATATTTTTTTTGTTATTTCATTATTTAAATAAAACCTATAAACCACTAAATACCTAAAAACATAAATCGCTAAACTCCTAAAAGACAAAACCTCTAAATATTTAAACCATTAAACTGGTAAATATTAATAATAATTCATAAATCTCATTTTATTTTTTATTCAGTATAATTTTAAATTTTTATTTTAATTCTTTATCAGTTTATTTTTATAGAAATATTAATTACTAAATAAATTATTAGTGAGACAGATCTAATTTAAATTAAAACAATATTCCTAATAATAAATAATAAATAATAAATCTCATTTTTTTTCATTATAATTTTAAATATTCATTTTAATTATTTATTTGTTTATTTATATATAAATATTAATTACAAAATAAATTAAGCTATACAAAAATAATTTATATAAATTATTTTTCATCAAAAAATTAAAGATAAACTTTTTAAAAGAAATAAAATTTTCAAAACAAAAAATTATTATATAGTAATATATTTTGCTTTGCTTCTGAATCATTTTAGGTTTTTTAAATTATTTTTAATTGATATATATCTTATTAATAATAGATTATTAATTTATTTTTTGATCATTATTAGAATATTTATCAATAAAATTATTTATATTGAATTTACATGTTATATAATTATTAAGATTATTATATTTAAATATTATATTTACATTTGAAAATAATTTAAAAATTATTATATTTTTAAAGGTTATCATCTTTGAAAATGAGATAAAATCACAAAAATAATTTTTTTTTATTTTATTATTTATATAAAACCTATAAACTACTAAATGCCTAAACTCTTAAATCATTAAACTCCTAACTCCAAAACCCCAAAACCCTTAAATACTTAAACATTTAAACCATCATTTAAAGGTTTAAGTATTTATAAATAATATATAAATATCTATCAATAAATAATAGTTTATTAATTTATTTTTTGATCATTATTATATTTATATTTATATTTAGTTTATTAATATCTATCAATAAAATTGTTTATTTTTAATTTACATGATATATAATTATTAAGTTTATTATAACTAAATATTGTATTCATATTTGAAAAAATTTAAAAATTATTATATTTATAAAGGTAATAACCTTCAAAATTGATAAAATATTTGAAAAATAATTTTTTTGTTATTTCATTATTTAAATAAAACATATAAACTACTAAATGCCTAAACACTTAAATCACTAAACTCCTAAATACTTAAGCCATTAAACCTGTATACCCTAAATAATTAATCATAAATCTCATTTTTATTTGTATTCATTATAATTTTACTATTCATTTTAATTATTTATTAGTTAATTTTTATAGAAATATTAATTGCAAAATAAAATTATGAATGAGACAAATATAATTTAAATAATTTATCTTCATCAAAAAATTTATAAGCTTATAAAAGGAATCAAAAATTTAAAAAGAAAAAATATTTATTTAATAATATATTTTACTTAGATTTTGAATCATTTTAGGTTTTGGAAATATATTTTAATTAATATCTATCTTATTAATAATAGTTTATTAATCTATTTTATGATCAATATTATAATATCGATCAATAAAATTATTTATATTGAATTTACATGATATTTAATTTTTATGATTATTTTAATTAAATATTGTATTAACATTTGAAAAAAAATTAAAAATTATAATATTTTCAATGGTTATAACCTTGATAATGAGAAAAAATCATAAAAATAATTTTTTTATTATTTAATTATTTAAATAAAACCTATAAACCACAAAATACCTAAATACTTAAATTACTAAACTCCAAAACTCTGATACTGCTGCACCCCACACACATAGCGACGGACCACATTACACATGTGTTTATATTCTTGTCCATTTTGGTGTAGCATTTAGAGGGGCCAGCAAGTCCTAGAAGCAGCCAGAAGTATGGGCCACCAGCTTGTAGAGGGCCCCACTAGCAAGCCGGGATGATAACATTCAGACAACTGACGAGACCCGAGCAAAGTGGTAGGGAGTAAACCTAGGAGTAGCTAGGAGTGGGTTCCACTAGCCCTCTCAAGCAGCATAGAGGGCGACCCAATCATCGCCCAACAGGAGTAGAGGGTAATCCGTGATTAATTGGAGAGCCGAAAAGATCCAAAGCATCACCAAGAAGGGCCAATAAGCAATGGAGTCCAGACCAGCCACTCGGGAGCAAAAGATTCAAACTTGTAGTTCATGTTTGTATTCTTATTTGTATTTTGGACATTGTATGCACCATGTACTTGTAGAGACGCATCATGACATACTCACACACACAATCTTGTCTGTTCTCTAAGTAGCATGCAATGATGGCAACTGGACCCATTAGTATCTCTAAGTGGGGCCCACTAATGCATTTGTAAATACACATTAGGCGATGCTATACTCCCGGGAGCAGAAGACCCATCTTTATAGCATTTTGTAATTTTACTTATATTCTAGCTTGGTTGTACGCGTAGATAATTAGACTATGAGATGGACCTCATCACACATGCACATCGATGCATACATATTTTTTGATATTTTTTCGGTGCAACATACAGCCACTTTTTGGAGTTCGAGGAGGAAGCATTCTACCCCAAGATATACTCTATTGAGGATCATTGGAGCAAAAGAATGTGGAATTCAGAGGTGAGAATGAATTGACAAAGTTCCGTAGATATGGACTTGTGGATTTATGGGTATTCAGTTTTGCATGTATTCCATTGCATAGCAATGACATAGGCAAAAACTTGATGATGCATGTCACACACATATTCAATCTTATATTTGCATAGTTTTAATATGGTGCAACATTCAGGTTCCTCCAAAAGGCTTGGACAAATCCGAATGGAAAGGATGCAGTGCGCATAATGACTCAATGCCAACTCTGAAGTCCAGGAATGCCAGGTGATTTTAGTTGTATTCGTACGCTGGGAATTATTAGGCATTATTTTTTTATGTATTTTATGCATAGAATCATTAAGGTGCATAGGATTTGGTGGGCTGGCCTAAATTAGTCAGCCTTTTAGTCTCTTGTAAGTTGTGTGCCTAAATGATAAATAAGTGTGTATTTTCCAAAAAAAACAAAAAAAAACATAAACCCTAAACATTATAACCTAAACCTTAAACCATAAACGATAACCCTGGTCCATAAACCTTAAATCCTAAATCTCATGTTTTGCACATTTATAATCAAATGACTAATTGTTAAATTTAAATTGAAATTCACAACTTTTAGGAATGTCACAGATTTATTTTTTTGTATATGTAACACAAAGTCATGACTCAAGGGGTGAGTTATGGATTCAGTCTCTTTCTTGCTTTAGATTATTGTAGCATTAGCAATGGTCATGATTGTATATTTTGTCTCTAGAACACAAAATCATATCGATTAGAATATGCCATAACTTGTGTCTCTCTGTTGAACATATTGTTATGGCACTAAGAATGATCATGAACACATATTTAATCACTAGAATACTGGGTCAAAGTATTGGATATGACCATAGCTTGTGCATTTTATCTTTATATTGCAAAGTCATTGCACCAGGAATGATTGTAACTTTGGACATTCCTCAAGAGAAAAAGTCATGACCCTAGAAATAGTCAAAGATCGAGTACTACTCTTTATAACTTTCTATAGCTAAAATTCTTGGGATTGGAAATATAACTATGGCTTTTTCCATTGATTTGTGACCTCAAGTGTCAATATGCAATACTAATATTTTGAGCAATGATTAAAACCTTTTATACATTTGAATATAATTCATTTACACCTTTTTGGGTATTGTGAGCTTGTATACTTAACTCATTTAATATAAAAAAAGAAATGATACTTTTTATATCCATGAGGATATAAAAAAAGGCTTAGACATGCCAATAAAATAAATTTTTTTATTCTTGTTTGAAAGAGAGCCCATACTTCTTGTCCTGCTCAAACCGCCCAGGGGCTAGTTTGTTCTAATAGGTTAGAAAGTTGTCATTTTTTTAGAGGTGAACTATGTTTGAAAAAAATTGCTTCGAGTGTGTGCATGAGAGATATTTTAGATGAAATTACAATAATCAATATAAATAGCATCCTCAACAACTAGCTATTTCAACACATAGGGGTACAACTTTGGTTTAGTCTGTTAGCGTACATGAGTCAAATTACCATCGATAGCCCAGTGATTCAACATCAAATATGATGAGACATAATAGAGATAAAGTAAAAGCTCCTATTATTTTGGTTAGAGCTTTAGCAATCATTATTGAGTTGAGAGAGGAACAAAATAAATTATTTTAATTATTCAGTATAATTTAAATTTTTATTTTAATTATTTATCAGTTTATTTTTATAGAAATATTAATTACAAAATAAATTAGTAGTGAGACAGATCTAATTTAAATTAAATCGGTATATCCTAAATAATAAAGAATAAATCTCTTTTTTTTCATTTTAATTTTAAATATTCAAATTTAATTATTTATTTGTTTATTTATATATATATATTAATTACAAAATAAATTATGAGTTACACAAATATAATTATATTAAATTATTTTTTATCAAAATAACATAGATAAACTTTTAAAAGAAAGAAAAATTTCAAAACAAAAAATTATTATATAGTAATATATTTTGCTTTGCTTCTGAATCATTTTAGGTTTTATAAAAATATTTTATATGATATCTATCTTATTAATAATAGATTATTAATTTATTTTTTGATCATTATTAGAATATTTATCAATAAAATAGTTTATATTGAATTTATATGATATATAAATATAATGATTATTATAACTAAATATTGAATTCACTTTTGAAAAAAATTTAAAAATTTTTATATTTTCAAAGGTTATAACCTTAAAAATGAGAAAAAATAATAAAAATAAATTTTTTGTTATTTAATTTTTTAAATAAAACCTATAGATCTTTAAATGATTTCTTACTTAAATCAGTAAGCTCATAAATCCCGAAACACCTAAATATATAAACCTTTTAACAGCTATATATTACTTAATAAATAATAAATCTCATTTTTATTTCTATTTATTATAATATCTATCATTAAAATAATTTATATTGAATTTATATGATATATAATTAGTATGATTAATATAATTATACATGCTATTCACATTTAAAAAATTTTAAAAACTATTCTATTTTCAAAGGTTATAACCTTTGAAAATCAGAAAAAATCAAAAATAGAATTTTAAATTTTTATTATATAAATAAAACCGATAAACCACTAAATGCCTAAAAACATAAATTGCTAAACTCTTAAACGACAAAACTCCTAAATAATCAAACCATAAAACCGGTATACCATATATAATAAATCATAAATCTCATTTTAATTTGTATTCATTATAATTTTAAATATTCATTTTAATTATTTATTAGTTTATTTTTTATAGAAATATCAATCACAAAATAAATAATGAGCGAGACATTTATAATTTTAATAATTTATTTTTAATCAAAAAAAATATAAGCTTATAAAAAGAAGTAAAAATTTTTTTAAAAAAATTATTATTTAATAATATATTTTACTTTGATTTTGAATCAGTATATATAGGTTTTGCAATTATATTTTTATTGCGATCAATCTTATTAATAAAAGTTTATTAATTTAATATTTGATCATTTTTATAATATCGAATAATAAAATTACTTATATTCAATTAAAATGTCTTATAATTATTAAGTTATTATAACTAAATATTATATTTACATTTGAAAAAATTTAAGAATTATTATAATTTCAAAGGTTATAACCTTCAAAAATGATAAAAAATCACAAAAATAATTTTTTATTATTTTATTATTTAAATAAAACATATAAACCACTAAATACCTAAATATTTAAATCTCTAGAATTCTAAACCCCAAAACACCCTAAATACTTAAACCATTAAACCTATATAACCTAAATAATAAATCTCATTTTTATTTGTATTCATTATAATTTTAAATATTCATTTTAATTAGTTTTTAGTTTATTTTTATAGAAATATTAATTACAAAATAAATAATGAGTGAGACAGATATAATTTAAATAAATTATTTTTTATGATAAAAAAATAAGCTTTTAAAAATATGCAAAATTTAAAAAATTTAAAATTTTATTTAGTAATATAATTTACTTTGATTTTTAATTATTTTGGGTTCTGCAAATATATTTTAATTAATATCTATCTTATTAATAATAGTTTATTAATTTATTTTTTGATAATTTTTATAATATATATTAATACATTTTTTTTATATTGAATCTACCAAAAATATAATTATTAAGATTATTATAACTAAGTACTATATTCATATTTTAGAACTATTAAAAAATTATTATATTTTTAAAGGTCATAACCTTTGAAAATCACGAAAATTCATAAAAATAAATGTTTTGTTATTTCATTGATTAAATAAAATCTATAAACACGAAATTGTGTCAACATAAAATAAATAAACTCCTTAACCCTAAAAGCACAAAAAATGTAAACAATTAAATAGTTATACCCTAAATAATAAATCATAAATCTCATTTTTATTAGAATTCATTATAATTTTAAATATACATTTTAATTATATATTAGTTTAATTTTATAGAAATATAAATTAAAAAATAAATTATTAGCGAGACAAATATAATTTAAATAATTTATTTTTCATCAAAAAATATATAGGCTTATAAATGTTTACAAAAATTTAAAAATTTAAAATTAATATTTAGTAAAATATTTCACTTTGATTTTGAGTCATTTTAGGTTTTGCAAATATATTCTAAACAATATTTATCTTATTTATAATAGGATATTAATTTTTTATGATCATTATTATAATAAATATCAATAAAATAGTTTATATTGAATTTATATAATATATAATTATTATGATTATTATAACTTCATATTTTATTCACTTTTCAAAAAAAATTTAAAAATAATTATATTTTCAAAGGTTATAACCTTCAAAAATGAGAAAAATAACAAAAATAAACTTTTTTTTATTTTATTTTTTATATAAAACCGATAAACCAATAAATGACTAAATACTAAAATGACTAAACTCCTAAACTCCAAAGCCCATAAATACTTAAAACATTAAATTAGTATAGTCTAAATAATAATTCATAAATCTCAGTTTTATTTGTATTCATTATAATTTTAAATATTCATTTTAATTATTTATCAGTTTATTTTTATAGAAATATTAATTACAAAATAAATTATTAGAGGTACATATATTATTTAAATAATTATTTTTGATCAAAAAAAATGCTTATAAAAAGAGGAACAATTTTAAAAATAAAAATTATTATTTAATAATATATCTTATTTTGATTTTGAATAATTTTAGATTTTACAATTATATTTTAATTTAAATCATTCTTATAAATACAAGTTTATTAATTTATTTATTGATCATTATTATAATATCTATCAATAAAATTATTTATATTTAGTTTACATTATATATAATTATTAAGATTATTATAACTAAATATTATATTCACATTTAAAAAAAATTAAAATTATTATATTTTCAAAGGTTACAACCTTCAAAAATTAAAAAAAAATCAAAAAATTAATTTTTTTGTTTTTTCATTCTTTAAATAAAAACTATAAATCACTAAAGGTCTAAACAATTAAATCACTAAATTCATAAACCACAAAAACCTAAATACTTAAACCATTAAACAGGTATATCCTGAATAATAAATAATAAATCTCAATTTTATTTGTATTCATTATAATTTTAAATATTCATTTTCATTATTTAGTAGTTTATTATTATAGAATTATAAATTACAAAATAAATTATGAGTAAGACAAATATAATTTAAATAATTTATTTTTAATAACAAAAATATAAAGTTATAAAAAAAGCAAAACATTAAAAAAAATTATTATTTGTAATATATTTTACTTTGATTTGAATAAATTTAGATTTTGCAAATACTTTTTAAATAATAACTATTTTATTAATAAAAGTTTATTAATTTATTTTTTGATCATAATTATAATATCTATTAATATAATATTTATATTGAATTTAAATGAATTATAATTATGAAGATTATTATAAATAAATATTATATTTACATTTGAAAAAAATTAAAAATTATTATATTTTCAAAGGATATAATCTTCAAAAATTAGAAAAAATAATAAAAATAAATTTTTTGTTATATCATTGTTTAAATAAAACTTATAAACCACTAAATGCCTAAACACTTAAACATCTAAACTCCTAAACACAAAAGCCCCTAAATACTTAAACCTTTAAACTCGTAAACCTTAAATATAATTTTAATAATTTTTAAAATATTAATTACAAAATAAATTATTAGTGATACAATTACAATTTAAATAATTTATTTTTCATCAAAAAATATATAAGCTTATAAAAAGAAGCAAAAACTAAAAAACAAAATTTATTATTTTGTAATAAATTTTACTTGGATTTTGAATAATTTTAGGTTTTGCAATTATATTTTAATTTATATCCATCATAATAAAAATAACATATTAATTTATTTTTTGATAATTGATATCATATCTATGAATAAAATTGTTTATATTTAGTTTATATTATATATAATTATAATGATTATTATTACTAAATATTGTATTCACATTTTTAAAAAATTTTAAAATTATCATATTTTCAAAGGTACCTTTGAAAATGTGAGAAAATATCAAAAATAATTTTTTTGTTATTTCATTGTTTAAACAAAACCTATAAACCACTAAATGCCTAAAAACATAAATCGCTAAAGTCCTAAATGATAAAACCTTTAAATACTTAAAATATTAAACTGGTATACATTAATAATAAATCATAAATATCATTTTAATTTTTATTCAGTATAATTTAAAATTTTTATTTTAATTAATTTTTAGTTTATTTTTATAGAAATATTAATTACAAAATAAATTATTCGTGAGACAGATCTAATTTAAATTAGACCAGTATACCCTAAATAATAAATAATAAATCTCATTATTTTTAATTATAATTTTAAATATTCATTTTAATTATTTAATTTATTTTTATATAAATATTAATTACAAAATAATTTATGAGTTACACAAATATAATTTATGTAAATTATTTTTCATCAAAAAATTATAGATAACTTTTTAAAAGAAAAGAAAATTTCAAAACAAAAAATTATTATATAGTAATATATTTTGCTTTGCTTCTGAATCATTTTAGGTTTTGTAATTATATTTTAATTTATATCTATCTTATTAAAAATAGATTATTAAGTTATTTTTCATCATTATTAGAATATTTATCAATAATAATATTTATATTGAATTTATATGATATACAAATATAATGATTATTATAACTAAATATTGAATTCACTTTTGAAAAAAATTTTAAAATTAATATATTTTCAAAGGTTATAACCTTTGAAAATGTGAAAAAATAAAAAAAAAATATTTTTTTTTTGTTATTCTATTGTTTAAATAAAACCTATACAACACTAAATGCCTAAGCATTTAAATCACTAAACTCGAAAATCACGATACCTATATAAAGATAATCTTTTAAATCTGTATATGCTAAATAATAATTAATAAATTTCATTTTTATTTGTTTTAATTATAATTTAAAAAAATCATTTTGATTGTTTAGTTTTTTATTATTATATATGTATTAATTATAAAATAAATTATGAGTTAAAAATATAATTTATAAAAATTATTTTTTATCAAAAAATTGATAAACTCATAAAAAGAATAAAATTTTAAAAATAAATAATTATTATTTAGTAATATATTTTGCTTTGATTTTGTATCATTTTAGGTTTTGATAGTATATTTTAAGTAATATTAATCATATTCATAATAGATTTTTTTATTTATTTTTTGATAATTATTAGAATATCTATCAATAAATTGTTTATATTGAATTTATATGATATATAATTATTATGAGTATTATAAATAAATATTGTATTCACTTTTGAAAAAAATTTAAAAACTATTATATTTTCAAAGATTATAATCTTAAAAAATGAGAAAAAATAATAAAAATAAATTTTTTGTTATTTTATTTTTTAAATAAAACCTATAGACCATTAAATGCTTACTTACTTAAATTAGTAAGCACATAAACCCCGAAACCCCTAAATACATAAACATTTTAACATCTATATACTACTTAATAAATAATAAATCTCATTTTTATTTCTATTTATTATAATTTTAAATATTCATTTTAATTATTTATAGTTTAATTATTTAGAAAATTTCATTACCAAATAAATTTCGAGTAAGTCAAATATTATTTAAATAATTTATTTTTAATCAAAAAAAATATAACTTATAAAAAGAAGGACAAATTTAAAAATTAAATATTATTATTTAGTAATATATTTTGATTTGATTTTGAATCATTTTGTGTTATGTAATATATTTTAATTAATATTTATATTATTAATAATAGTTTATTAATTTAAATTTTGATCATTATTATATTATCTATCATTAAAATTATTTATAAAGAATTTATATGATATATACTTAGTAAAATTAATATAATTATACATAGTATTCACATTTTAAAAAATTTTAAAAATTATTCTATTTTTAAAGGTTAAAACCTTTGAAAATCAGAAAAAATCTAAAAAAAAATCTCAATTTAAACCGGTATACCACATATAATAAATCATAAATCTCAATTTAATTTGTATTCATTATAATTTTAAATATTCATTTTAATTATTTATTAGTTTAATTTTTATAGAAATATTAATTACAAAATAAATAATGAGCGAAACAACTATAATTTTAATAATTTATTTTTAATCATAAAAAAATATAAGCTTATAAAAAGAAGTAAAAATTTAAAAACAAAAAATTATTATTAGTAATATATTTTACTTTGATTTTGAATCATTATATATAGGTTTTGCAATTATATTTTAATTGCTATCAATCTTATTAAGAATAGTTTATTAATTTATTATTTGATCAATTTTATAATATCTAACAATAAAATTACTTATATTGAATTTAAATGTCTTATAATTATTTATATTATTATTACTAAATATTATATTTACATTTGAAAAAAATTGAAAAATTATTATATTTTCCAAGTTGATAAACTTCAAAAATGATAAAAAATCACAAAAATAATGTTTTTATTATTTTATTATTTAAATAAAACTTATAAACCACTAAATGCCTTAACATTTAAATCTCTAGACTCCTAAACCCCAAAACCCCCTAAATACTTAAACCATTAAACCTATATAACCTAAATAATAAATAATAAATCTCAATTTTATTTGTATTCATTATAATTTTTAAGATTCATTTTAATTAATTTTTAGTTTATTTTTATCGACATATTAATTACAAAATAAATAATGAGTGAGACATATATAATTTAAATAAATTGTATTTTATGAAAAAAATATAAGCTTATAAAAATAAACAAAATTTCAAAAATTTAAAATTTTATTTAGTAATATAATTTACTTTGATTTTGAATTATTTTGGGTTCTGCAAATATATTTTAATTAATATCTATCTTATTAATAATAGTTTATTAATTTATTTTTTGATCATCAAAATAATATATATTAATCAAATTTTTTATATTGAATTTACATCAAATATAATTATTAAGATTATTATAACTAAGTATTGTATTCATATTTTAGAACTATTAGAAAATTATTATATTTTCAAAGGTTATAACATTTGAAAATCACGAAAATTTATAAAAATAATTTTTTTTATTTCATTGATTAAAAAAAACCTATAAAAACTTAAATGTGTAAACATATAAATCAATAAACTCATTAACCCCTAAACCACAATAAACTTAAACCATTAAATAGGTATACCCAAAATAATTAATCATAAATCTGATTTTTATTAGTATTCATTATAATTTTATATATACATTTTAATTATTTATTAGTTTATTTTTATAGAAATATAAATTAAAAAATAAATTAATTGATAGACAAATATAATTTAAATAATTTATTTTTCATCAAAAAATATATAAGCTTATAAATGGATACAAGAATTTAAAAATTTAAAATTAATATTTAGTAAAATATTTCACTTTGATTGTGAGTCATTTTAGGTTTTGCAAATATATTTTAAACAATATTTATCTCATTAATAATTGTTTATTAATCTCTTGTATGATCATTATTATAATATATATCAATATAATTGTTTATATTGAATTTACATGATATATAATTATTAAGATTATCATAACTAAATATAGTATTCACATTTAATAAAAGTTTACAAATTGTTATAGTTTCAAAGGTTATATCCTTCAAAAATGAAAGAACAAATAACAAAAAAAAAATTTGTTATTTTATTTTTAAATAAAACCTATAAACTACTAAATGCCTAAACACTTAAATCACTAAATTCTTAAATCCCAAAACTCCTAAATATATAATCTTTTAAACCTATATATTTTATCTTAGTAAAAATAGTTTTATTTAATATCTATCTTATTAATATATTTTACTTGGATTTTGAATCATTTTAGGTTTTGCAAATATATTTTATTTAATATATATATTATTAATAAAAGTTTATTAATTTATTTTATTATCGTCATCATAATATCTATAAAAAAATTATTTATATTGAATTTACATAATTTATAATTATTTAGATTTTTATAACAAAATAATATTTTCACATTTAAAAAAAATTTAAAAATTATTAAGTTTTCAAAGGTTATACCATTTGAAAATAAAAAAAATAAAAAAATTAATTTTTTGTTATTAGATTTTTAAAATAAAATCTATAAACCACAAAATTCCTAAATTCTAAATGACTAAACTCCTAATCCCCAAAGCCCATAAATACGCAAGCCTTTAAATTAGTATACTCTAAATAATAAATAATAAATCTCATTTTTATAAGTATTCATTATAATTTTAAATATTCGTTTAAATTATTTATCAGTTTATTTTTATTGAAATATTAATCACAAAATAAATTATTAGTGAGACGAATATAATATAAATAATTTATTTTTCATCAAAAAAATATAAGATCATAAAAAGTGGCAAAATTTTTAAAACAAAATATTATTATTTAGTAATTTATTTTAATTTAATTTTGAATAATTTTAGATTTAGCAATTATATTTTAATTTATATCATTCTAATTAATAATAGTTTATTAATTTATTTATTGATCATTATTATAATATCTATTAATAAAATTATTTATATTGATTTTACATTATATATAATTAACAAGATTATTATAACTAAATATTATATTCACATTTTAAAAAAAATTAAAAATTATTATATTTTCAAAGGTTATAACCTTCAAAAATTAGATAAAATCACTTAAGGCATAAACACTTAAATGAATAAACCCCAAAAGACCTAAATACTTAAACCATTAAACCTGTATATCCTGAATAATAAATAATAAATCTCAATTTTATTTGTATTCATTATAATTTTAAATATTTATTTTAATTATTTATTAGTTTATTTTTATAGAATTATAAATTACAAAATAAATTATGAGGAAGACAAATATAATTTAAATAATTTATTTTTAATAACAAAAATATAAACTTATAAAAAAAGCAAAATATTAGAAAAAATTAATATTTAGTAATATATACTTTGATTTTTAATAAATTTAGATTTTGCAAATATATTTTAAATAATATCTATCTTATTAATAATAATTTATTAATTTATTTATTGATCATTATTATAATATCTAGCAATGTGATTATTTATATTGAATTTAAATGACTTATATTTATTAAGATTATTATAACTAAATATTATATTTACATTTGGAAAAAATTTAGAAATTTTTATATTTTCAAAGGTTATAACATTCAAAATGTAGAAAAAAAAATAAAAATAAACTTTTTGTTATATCATTGTTTAAATAAAACTTATAGACAACTAAATGCCTATAAACTTAAATCTATAAACTCCAAACACAAAAGCCCCTAAATACTTAAAACTTTAAACTCGTAAACCTTAAATATAATTTAAATAATTTATTTTTCATCAAAAAAAATATAAGATTATAAAAAGAAGTAAAAACTAAAAAACAAAAATTATTATTTGGTAATAAATTTTACATTGATTTTAAATAATTTTAGGTTTTAAAATTATATTTTAATTTTTATATATCATATTAATAATAGCATATTGATTTATTTTTGGATAATTGATATCATATCTATCAATAAAATTGTTTATATTTAGTTTATATTATATATAATGATATTGATTCTTATTACTAAATATTGTATTCACATTTTTAAAAAAATTTAAAATTATCATATTTTCAAAGGTTATAACCTTTGAAAATGTGAGAAAATATCAAAAATAATTTTTAGTTATTTCATTGTTTAAATAATAAATAATAAATAATAAATAATAATATTATTTTTAAACTTATAAATAATAAATCAAAATAATCCTTTTAAACTGGTTTACCCTAAATAATAAATAATAAATCTCAATATTATTTTTTTCATTATAATTTAAAATATTCATTATAATTTAAAATATTCATTTTAATTATTTATTCGTTTATTTTTATTAAATATTAATTACAATATAAATTATAAGTTAGACAAATATAATTTATATAAATTATTTTTTATCAAAAAATATAGATAAACTTATAAAAAGAAGAAAAAATTTCAAAACAAAAATTTATTATATAGTAATATATTTTGCTTTCCTTCTGAATCATTTTAGGTTTTGTAATTATATTTTAATTGATTTCTATCTTATTAATAATAGATTATTAATTTATTTTTTGATCATTATTAGAATATTTATCAATAAAATTGTTTATATTGAATTTACATGTTATATAATTATAAAGATTATTATAACTAAATATTGAATTCACTTTTGAAAAAATTTTAAAAATTATTATATTTTCAAAGATTATAACTTTTGAAAATATAAAAAAATTATAAAAATAAATTTTTTGTTTATTTATTTTTTAAATAAAACCTATAACCACTAAATGCATACATAGTTAAATCAGTAAACTCCTAAACATCGTAATGCCTAAATACATAAATCATTAAACTGCTATATACTACTTAATAATTAATAAATCATATTTTTATTTCTATTTATAATAATTTTAAATATATATTTTAATTATTTATTAGTTTATTTCTATAGAAATATTTATTACAAAATAAATTATGAGTGCGAGAAATATAATTTAAATAATTTATTTTTAATCAATAAAAGTATTTACACTTATAAAATAAGTAAAATTTAAAAATTAAAAATTATTATTAAGTAATATATTTTACTTTAATTTTGAATCAATTTGGATTTTGTAAATATTTTTTAATTACTATCTATCTTATTATTAAAGTTTATTAATTTATTTTTGATCATTATTATAATATCTATCAATAAAATTGTTTATATTGAATTTATAAGATATATAATTATTAATATAATTATAACTAAATATTATATTCACATTTCAAAAAATGTTAAATATTATTATATTTTCAAAGGATGTGACCTATGAAAATGAGAAAAAATTACAAATTTGGTTTGTTATTTTATTGTTTAAATAAAACCTATAAACTACTAAATGCCTAAAAACATAAATCGCTAAACTCCTAAATGACAAAACCTCTCAATACTTAAATAATTAAACTAGTATACATTAATAATAATTCATAAATTTCATTTTAATTTTTATTCAGTTTAATTTTAAATTTTAATTTTAATTATTTATCAGTTTATTTTTATAGAAATATTAATTACAAAATAAATTATTAGTTAAATAGATCTAATTTAAATTAAACTGGTATACCCTAAATAATAAATAATAAAACTTATTTTTTTTCATTATAATTTTAAATATTCATTTTAATTATTTATTTGTATATTTTTATATAAATATTAATTACAAAATAAATTATGAGCTAAATAAATATAATTTATATAAATTATTTTTCATCAAAAAAAATATAGCTAAATTTTTAAAAACAAATTTCAAAACAAAAAATTATTATATAGTAATATATTTTGCTTAGCTTCTGAATCATTTTAATATTTGTAATTATATTTTAAATGATATATATCTTATTAATAAAAGATTATTAATTTATTTTTTGATCATTATTAGAATATTTATCAATAAAAATGTTTATATTGAATTTATATGATATATAAATTTAATAATTATTATGACTAAATATTGTATTCACTTTTGAAAAAAGTTGTAAAATTTTTATATTTTCAAAGATTATGACATTTAAACATGTGAAAAAATAAAAAAAAATATATTTTTTTTGTTATTTCATTGTTTAAAAAAACCCCTACACCACTAATTGCCTAAACACTTAAATCACTAAACTACAAAATCCCGATACCCCTATATAGATAATCCTTTAAACCATTATACACTAATAAAAATTAATAAATCTCATGTTTATTTGTTTTCATTATAATTTTAAAAAATCATTTTGATTTTTAGTTTTCTATTTGTATATCTGTATTAATTATAAAATAAATTATGAGTTAAAAATATAATTTATGAAAATAATTTTTCATCAAAAAATATATACGCTTATAAAAAGAATAAAAATTTAAAAACAAATAATTATTATTTAGTAATATATTTTTCTTTGGTTTTTAATCATTTTAGGTTTTGATATTGTATTTTAAGTAATATCAATCTTATTCATAATAAATTTTTAATTTATTTTTTGATAATTATTAGAATATCTATCAATAAAATTGTTTATATTGAATTTATATGATATATAATTATTATGATTATTATAAATAAATATTGTACTCACTTTTGAAAAAAATTTAAAAATTATTATATTTTCAAAAGTTATAACCTTAAAAACTGAGAAAGAATAATAAAAATAAAGTTTTTGTTATTTCATTTTTTAAATAAAACCTATAGATCATTAAATGATTACTTAAATCAGTAAGCTCATAAACAACAAAACCCCTAAATACAAAAACCTTTTAATAGCTATATTCTACTTATTAAATAATAAATCTCATTTATATTTATATTTATTATAATTTTAAATATTCATTTTAATTATTTATAGTTTAATTTTTGGAAAAATTAATTCAAAATAAATTTCGAATGAGACAAATAATATTTAAATAATTTATATTTAATCAAAAATAAATATAAGCTTAAAAAAGGAAAATTTTAAAAATTAAATATTATTTTTTAGTAATATATTTTGATTTGATTTTGAATCATTTTGTGTTATGTAAATATATTTTAATTAATATTTAGATTTTTAATAATAGTTTGTTAATATAATTTTTGATCATTATTATAATATCTATCATTAAAATTGTTTCTATTTAATTTATATGATATATAAATAGTAAGATTAATATACGTATACATGGTATTCACATTTCAAAAAATTTTAAAAATTATTTTTTTTTCAAAGATTATAACCTTTGAAAATCAGAAAAAATCAAAAAAATTTTTTTATTTTTATTATATAAATAAAACCAATAAACAACTAAATGCCTAAAAACATAAATTGCTAAACTCTAAACGACAAAACCCCTAAATAATATAACCGTTAAACCACTATACTATATATAATAAATAATAAATCTCATTTTTATTAGTATTCATTATAATTTTAAACATACATCTTAATTATTTATTAGTTTTTTTTATAGAAATATAAATTAAAAAATAAATTATTAGTGAGACA
>JAREIK010001315.1:0-19018 GCA_029783825.1 Sapria himalayana
TCCTCATTCTAACTAACTAACTATCTATATATATATCTATCTATCTATTTATGTATCTATTTGTCTGTCTAACTATTTGCTTATATATATGTATATATATATCTATCTATGTATCTCTTTGTGTATCTCTATTTATTTATGTATCTCTTTGTGTATCTCTATTTATTTGTGTATCTATTTATCTATCTATCTATCTATCTATATATTTATCTATTTATATATCTAAATGTCTATCATTATGTCTATAAAACTATCTATTTATTTGTATATCTATCTATATATAAATCAACCTATATATCTATCTATTGCCTATCTATTTGTCTATCTTTATCTCTACCTATCTAGCCAATTTTCTTTCTATTGATCTATCTGTTTGTCTATCAATTTGTCTATATTTCTGTCTAATTAACTAACTATCTATCTATCTACCTTTCAAATCTATCTATCTATTAATCTGTCTATCAATCTATCTATCCTTCTGACTAACAATCTATCTATCAGTCTAATTATCAATATGTCTGTAAATCTAACTATCTATCTTTCAATCTATTTGTCTATTTATCTGTCTCTCTATCTATCTATCTATGCGATTGTCAATCTCTCTATCTATCTATATGTTTATCTATCTATTTTTCTATATATCCATCTATCTATCTTTTATCTATCAATCAATCTAAGTATCTACATATCTATCTATCTCTCTAACTATTAGTCTATCTATATGTCTATCATTATGTCTATCTATGTGTCTATCTATCTATCTGTCAATTTGTCTAACTATCTATGAATCGATCTATCCATAAATCTATTTATTTCTTTGTATATATATCTATCTAACTATCTTTATATCTATAAAACTATCTATCTATCTGTTTATCTATGTATTTACCTATCTTTCTCATTATCTATCTATCTTTCTATTTGTCTATCTATCTATCTATCTATCTGTCTGTATATTTATTTGTATATCCATCTATCTATTTACTTATCTATCTATCTATCTATATGTCTATCTATCTGTCTATTTATCAGTTGATCTATCAATTTGTCTATCTATTTGTGTATCTATCTGTCTATCTATCTATCTATATATACTTATCTATCTGTGTATCTATTTGTCAATATATAAGACGATCTATCTGTCTATCTATCTATCTATCTATCTATTTGTGTATCTGTCTATCTATATATCTATCTATCTATCTATCTTTTTTTATTATATATATATATATATATATATATATATATATATATATATATATATATCTATCTATCTATCTTTTTATTTGTCTATCTATCTATCAATCTATCTGTCAATCTATAGATATTTCTATCTATATGGTTGTCTATCTATCTTTCTAGCTATCTATTATTCTATCAATCTATATGTCAATCTATATGTCAATCTATATGTCAATCTATATGGTTGTCAATCTATCGCTCTATCTTTCTAGCTATCTATTTATTTGTATATCTCTCTATCAAAAAAAAATTTTATCTATAAATTTATCTCTCTATCTTTCTGTCTATCTGTCTATCTATCTATCGATCTATCGATCTATCTTTTTTTAAAGGTTATTATTATTATTAAACTAGCCCTCTCTTTTGGCGGAGGAATACCCTTTTTACAAGCTACATCTACCCTTAACGCATTTACACCCATTTTAATACCTTATCTATAAGTAAACTTAAAATAATTCTAATACAAGAAAATGGGCCTTCACGCTTTTGGAGTTTAAGCCCTATGTCTGCTGAAACTTCTATCCATGAGTGATTTACTAGCTTTTGCGAGGGAATTCTCTACCTTACGTGAACCGTTTGAGCATACATCCTGCTTCCCAATTCAATAAACTTCTCCATGACTCGAGCTTATCAACTGTCGGCGTGCTTTTGTTTGCTCTTCGAGCTTACCAATTCAAAGAACTTCGAGTTACAATTTATCCGCTTGAACAGATAAACTTTCCCAATTCAATAAACTTTTCCTGACCTGGACTTACCTACTCTTTACCATCTAATTCCGTAAGATATATAGACTCATTACAGACACTTGCAGAGGTGTAACAGACACACCCAACAGACTTCCGAAAGACTTATACAGACAAATTACATTAAAACAGACGCACCCATTGACACACAAAATGACGCCTTGCCATACAAGGCTCTTACCGTTTTAATGCATTACCACACAACTGATTATAAAGACGCATTACCACACTTAAACAAATACATTCATCATGGCAATTTACCGAAATAATTGAGCAAGTATAGCTCTACCATCCGCTTTCTTTCCACTTAAGCCGCATATTGGAAGCTTTTTATTCTGCTAAAACATAACTGCACAGAAAACTACAGCTAGCTATATAAACATTTAACATACTAACTTTTAAATACCCCACAGGACCGAGGTGAACATCCTTCTCTATAGAATCAACAGGATTCTCACTTTCTTAAAATTATATTATCCCTTTACTAATTTCACCTAAAAATAAGCAAGCATACAAACGACAAAATAACATTTAACTACATACATACCACTGCTGTTTTTAGTCTCCCCTCACTGGGAGGCTTTTTATATGTCATTTATCCTTCTCCTAGAGTTGTGAAGCTGCTGAATAATCAACGGAGCAATGAAGAATTCTTTAAGTACAACTTTAATTAAGATTTTTGTATTCTAACATATGGAAATTCAATCCTATCTAATTCTATTAAACCTATAAACTTTCCAGGGATTCCATCCCCCTCAAATTCTTGTACTCCTGTTTTCATTCCATCCTCTGCTAATTTATCTGCCAACGCATTAGCCTCTCTATAAATATGTTCTATCTCTCCTTTTAATTCTCCTAAAATTTTTTTGATGTCATCAATTTCTTCTTCAAACTGCCATAATTGTAACTTGTTTTGTACTAGCAGAACTAGCATTTTCGAGTCAACTTGAACCTGGATTTTATGGTAGTTATTATCTTTGCAAATTTGTAAGCCCTTATGCAGGGCTATAATCTCTGCATGTAATGCCGAGGAGGCAGTGCTCCTTGATGTGAAAGCTTTTAGTACTTTGCCCTCCTCATTTCTTATAGACCCTCCTCCCCCTACCACGCCCATCTCTCTTTTGAAGCTCCCGTCTATATTGAGCACTAGGCTTCCATGCACGGATTTTTTCCAGTTAACTCTTTTGACTACTGGCATCTTCCTTGTTACTGTTGTTAGGTTCCATGCCCTCTTTCTATCCTCATCCATTCTCATGCTTCTCGCTTTTATTGGATTGCAAGCAGTAATAAAAGCAATTTCTCAATAAATTTCATCCAATATATCTTTAATCTTCATTACCACATTCTCAAATCTACTTTTGTTCCTAGCTTTCCATATGCACCAAAGTGTTATATGCGGAATGTAATTCCTTAACCATTTTAAAATTTTATTCTTTGATTCCTTTTTCGACCAAGATTCCAATATCTTTTTTAGAGATGTTTTATCATTTTTAATTTCTGCTTCAGATTCTAATATTTCCATAAATTAGCTGCTATTTTTCCTGAAGAGAAAAGATGATCAGTGCTCTCTCTCTCTTGAAGGCAGCATTCGCATCTAGATACTAACTTTATGCATTTTTTCTGAATATTTTCGTCTACAGGAATAATATTTAAAACTATTTTCCACATAAACATATTCAATTTCTGTGGCAGATCTTTTATCCAGATTTCTTTAAATTGTGAAGGCTTTTTATTCCTGATTAGTTCTTTGGCACTTTTTAAGGTGAATTTCCCCTGCGGATTCAATGTCCATTTCCACCCGCTTTTTGTTGAAATTATGTGTTTTTCTACTATATTCTGCTGTTTCTGCATCAATATCCAATTTTTAGAAGCTTTTTTAGAATCTTTCAGTGTTCTATTTCCTATCTTATATTTAGCTTTTACATATGATGCCCAAATGCTTCCATTTTGTTTTAACATCCACCAGTTTTTGCATGCCGTCTTTAACTATGTCGTTTAGGTTTGTAAAGCCTAAACCTGCCTCCGCTTTATGGTAACATAAATCCTTCCATTTTTTCCAGTGAAGCTTATTTTTCCCTTCTTTTTTCCCCCATAGAAAATTTGCCATTTCCCTTTCCAACTTATTTATAATGCTCTTTGGAGGTTGTGTTGTCATTAAAATATGTGCTAATGAACCTTGTAGCACATGAGTTATCAACGTAATTCTTCCTGCCATATTTAAAAGATTCTCCTTCCACCCAACAATTTTTTTTCAAAACTTATTCAGTAAGAAAGACAAGAATTCTTCCTTCATTCTTCCTTCATAGATTAGGCATCCCAAGTATATTAAAGCTCCTTTGCACTGTGTGAAGCCTGTGACTTTTTTAATCCTTTGCACTAGATTTTCTGGTGTTCTTACTGCTACCATGAATTGACATTTATTCTTATTTAACATTTGGCCTGTTTCTTCTTCTAAAGCATGCAACAGCACCATTATCTTATTCATTGATCTACTGCTGGCATTTGTAAATATAATTACATCATCTGCATAAGCCAAGCAGCATACCAATGAAGTATTTCTAGGCTGCTTATAAGGTAATATATTGTCATTTCTGACTTTCTCTTTCAGGTTTGTAATAAACATTTCTAAGTATATATTAAACAAAACATGTGATAATGGGTCTCCTTGCCTTAGACATCTAGATGGCTTGATTTCTTCGCCTGTATGACCATTTATGAGCATTTTAATCCAAGCACTAGATATACATCTGTATATCAGATCTATCTAGAATTTTGAGAATCCCATTTTCCTCATTAGATAACATAGAGTGTTCCATTCAACTCTATCAAATGCCTTGGACAAGTCTAGTTTCATTATTATATTGTGCCCTCTAATCTTAGAACATATTTCTTTTATCATTTATGATGCCAGATTTATATTTTCCAACATCTGTCTATCTTTAATAAAGCCTGCTTGTTTTGGCGAGATAATTTTAGGGAGAATCTTGCTTAATTTATTCTGTAATATTTTAGCTAAAATTTTATAGATAAAGTTACAAAGGCTAATTGGCCTAAAGTCCTCTCCTTTTTGTGGGTTATCTTTTTTTGGTATCAATACTATATATGATTTTGCCCACGATTTTGGGATTTCCGCACCCGAAAATACCCAGGTTATAGCTGCAGTAACTTTCTTATGTATTATATTCCAGCTTTTCTGAAAGAATTCATTATTCCAGCCATCTGGGCCAGCCGAACTATCTTTGTTGCCATTAAATATTGCATTCTTCACTTCCTCTATCATGGGGAATTCTGATAACATATCATTATCTTTCTCTGTAACCCTTCTATTAATCCCCCCCCCCATTAATGTCTGATTTCTGTCTATACTTGGAACGCATAGATAGCTTTTAAAGAAACTTTCTAATTCATTTATTATGTCTTCATCTTTTTCTATCCAATCACCATTAGCTTTTTTTATACCTTTTATGCCGAGTTTCTGATATTTAACTTTTGCCATTGCATTAAAGAATTTTGTATTCTTATCTCCATCTTTTAACCATTTTATTTTCGCTTTTTGCTTCCAAAATACTTCCTCCATATGCATTTTAAGTTTTAGTTCATCCTTTGCTTTGTTAAGTTCAATACTAGTTATAACGTCTTGACTATTTTCATAATCCCTTTCTAGATCTAAGACTTTTCGTTTGGCTTCTAGAATTTTTTTAAATATATTACCAAAGATCTCTTTATTCCACTTGCTAAGAGCCTGAAGCAATTTTCAGAGTTTATACCCCAATATCTGCGTGGGGTTGCCTGAGAACGGGTTTCCCCATGTATTTTTTACTACAGCCTCAAAATCTTTATGCTTGCCCCACATATTTTGAAAAATGAAACCTAACTGTGTTCTCCTCCTTTTTTGAAGTGTCACCAGTAACGGACTGTGATCTGAACAGGTTCTGCTTAAATGCTGGACTTTAGTTTCGCCTATTTTTTCCAGCCAGTGCGTGTTAACTAATATCTGATCCAGCCTAGACTAGATTACTCCCCTTTTCTTCCAATATTTACACCATGTGTAATTTGATCCTAGATATTCTATCTCCATTAATCTTGCCGTTGCAATAGCCTCATTGAATTGAGCTATTGCCACCGGGTTAGGTGACCTGCCTCCCCTTTTCTCAGAGGTATTTCTAATTACATTAAAGTCCCCTCCTATTATCTATGGGAAGTTCTTAACTGCTATTTTATCCATTTCCTGCCAGAGTATTTTCCTTTCTTCTTTCAAATTACTAGCGTAGACTATTGAGAAGATTATATCTGATTGTTTACCTATTTTAAAACTAGCTATTTGGTCATTTTCTGCTATGATTTCAGGGTCCATACTATTTTCCCACATGACCCATGACTTACTATTATTAGTCGAGAATGCCTTTTGGAGACCTATCTTTGCCTTGTACTTCTCAATTTGATTTTTATCTACCATTGGTTCGGCTAGAGCAATAATTTTAAGTTTATGAATTTTTATTAGGTTTCTAATTCTATTTAGTGTAGGAGTGTTCGCTACTCCCCTTATATTCCAAAATAAATAATTCATCTAAGTATATCTGTTTGAGCTCTAGTAATACATTTAGATTCATATTTCATATTTAAATATTTTTTTCTATTTCTCGACGACTTGCTTGAGCTCAGAGGGGCTTGTTCTGGCTTCTTAGGAATATATAATTTTTCTAAACTTATTTCTAATTTCATTATTTCCTCCTATGCTTTCTCCTTGCTATTCGGTGCATACCTACAAAGCTATTTTTTCAGCCCCAAATCATCAAGCGGTGTATGGTGGTCCAGCTTATGATCTTCATTGATATTGTTGGCTAATGGCCAGCTTTTTGTTTCGAACTCTTTTTCAGACAAAAGATCATCCTCATCCCAGTTATGTTGTTCTATGATTTTGAGTGCTGATCTCTTACTCCCTCTAAGAGCTACTTCTTTCCTCCCTCCTAAGTTTCCTCCTACTTTTGGTATTTTCTCAAGCCATTTCATTATTTCCTCCCTCTTATATGTTCCTGGTTCTCCTTCCTCAATACTCCATTCTCCCATTCTTACCTCCCTTGCTAACTCTCCTTCCTCCCTAACTTCAACTGGTTTTTCCCCTCCCTTTTCTATCTCATTCCCTCCCCCCTCTATCTCCTCTCCTTCCTCTATCCCTCCTTCTGCCCCACCCTTGGCCTATCTTTTTATTACCCATTCTCTTTCCTCCATCTTCCTTATCTTGGAAAGCATACAGTCCTCCATTGCGTGGCCCATTTTGTAGCAGTTCTGACAGTATTTAGGGAAGGATCCAGGAATTACCTTTTGCCAAAAGCCATGCATGAGGTCCCTGCCTACCCATATTCTGTCCGGAGGAGAGACTTTGCAGTTGACCTCGATAAGGATTCTGGCCACACTAGGCCTCATCATGTAGGCTGTGGCTTCATCAATCAGCCACGGCTTGCCCACGCATTGAGCTATGGAGTGAAGAAAATGCTAACTGAAAAAATGTATCGGAAGTTTATGTAAAGAGAACCATACCAGGGCTTGTGTAGGTTCCTCGGCTGTAGAAAAATTACGCAACCACTTCAGCATACGCATAGGGTAACCAGCAACACTCCATTGCCCTCGCATCCATAATCTCAGAAAATCATCTTCCTTTTTGAGCTGGAAGAGAACATGTTTCCCATCGTATATTGCAATTTTCAACGTTTGTCACAATTTAAACGCAGCAATAAACACATAAATATCTTCGTAGCTTGGCTTGCCATGGGAGAACTTTCCGATTAGAGTAAACTTGAAAGGCTCGGCAAGCTTCGAAAGTTCCTCCTCTGTAAGAAAAACTGCAGGCGATGCTTCTTTTGCGTCAAAAATCGGATACAGAAGCACGGTCTTCTTTGTTATGGAGTTAAATGATTTTTTGTTAAATAATAAATCAAAACTATCCATTTTGGCTTCAAATTGAGCTCAATTCACACAACAATGGTAGTTTTCATAAGTCACCTTTCTGATCTATCGACCTATCTTTATATCTATCAGTCTATATATTTATCTAACTATTTATCTAATTATCTATCTGTCTTTGTATCTGTCTATCTATCTATATATCTATCTATCTATCCAAATAATTATTCATCTTCTATTCATCTATCTATCCATCTATGTCTCCTTCTATATATATGTCTAACTATGAATATATATATCCATCTATCTATCAATCTTTCAATTCATCTATATATCCTTCAATCTCTCTATCTATCTATCCATCTATCAATTCATCTATCTATATGTCTATCTATCCGTCTATCTATCCATCTATATATACTTCTATCTATACATATATCTATATGATTATCTATTCATCAATTTTTCCATTTATCTATCCATCTATCTATCTTTTAATTTATCTACCTGTGTATCTATCCATTAATTAATCCATCTATCTATCCATTTATCTTTCCATCTATCTATCTATCTATATATCTAATTATCCATCATTCTATCCATTTAATTATCCATCTATCTATCTGTATATCTATCTATCTATTTGTTTGTTTGACTATATTTCTATCTACTTATCTATCTATATGTCTATCTATTTGTCTGTATGTCTATCTATTTGTTTATATATCTATCTATTTATTTGTTTGTCTATATTTCTATCTACTTATCTATCTATCTATCTGTCTATCTATTTGCCTATATATATATATATATATATATATCTATGTATCTATATATTAAATTATCAATCAAATTATTTGTATATATATATATATCTATCTATCTATATATCATTCAATCTATCTGTCAATCTATCTATTATATATTTGTTTATATACATATCTAACTATGTATATATCGATCTATCTATCAATATGTCTATCTATTCATCTATCTATATGTCTAGCTATCTTTTTAGTAACTATCTATATATCTATCTATCTTTCTGTCTATCTATCTATCTGTCTCTCTATCTATCTATCTATCTTTCTAACTATTTGTGTAACTATGTGTCTATCTATCTGTCTATCTATTTGTCTATCTATCTATCTATTTATTTGTTTGTCTATTTTCTATTTACTTATCTATCTACTTATCTATCAATCTATCTGTCTATCTATTTGTCTGTATGTCTATCTATTTATTTGTTTGTCTATCTTTCTATCTACTTATCAATCAATCTATCTATCTATCTATTTTCCAATATATATATATATATATATATATATATATATATATATATATATCTATGTATCTATCTATTAAATTATCAATCTAATTATTATATATATATATATATATATATATATATATATATATATATATATATATATATATCTATCTATGTATCTATCTATTAAATTATCAATCTAATTATTTTATATATATATATATATATCTATCTATCTATATATCATTCAATCTATGTCTATCTTTCTTTCTGTCTATCTAGCTTCTATCATTCTCTCAATCTATCTATCTACCAATATTTATATCTATCTATATATATATATATATATATATATCTATCTATTTATTTGTCTATATATCTATCTATCTATATATCTATCTTTCTGTCTCTCCGTCTATCTTTTTCTTTATCTTTCTTTCTTTCTTTCTATCTATGTATCTATATATCTATCTTTCTTTCTTTCTTTCGAACTCTCCATCTTTCTATCCCTCTATATTTTTATTTATCTATACATCTTTCTATAAGTTTTTCTATCCATTTATTTATCCTTTAACTATTCAAAAATCTTTTCATCTTTATATCCACCTATATTTCTATCAATTTTTCTATCTATCATTCTATCAGTCTATCTATCTATTTATTAATTTGTCTATCTATCTTTCAATATATTCTCTCTCTATCCATTTTTCTATACATCTATTTATCCTTCTATATATCCCTCTATCTATTCTTCTATCTATCAATCCATCTATCTATTAGTCAATCTATCCAACAATTTATCCATCTATTTTCTTTCTATCTATCCATATATCTATCCAACTATCTTTTCAAATATCTTTCTATCTTTCTATTGGACTTTCTATCTATCTTTTTATCCCTCTATATATTCATTTATCTTTCTATCTATCTATTTGTCTATCTTTATGTCTTTCTAATAGTGTTTCTATTTGTCTATATATTTGTATGTCTATCTATTTATTTACCTATCATTCTATATGTGTTTCTATCTGTCTCTCTATCAGTCTATCTATATGACTATCTATATATGTCTATCTATTAGTCTATCTCCCTATCTTTCTATTTATCTGACTATCAATCTGTCTGTCTGTCTAACTATCTATTAGTGTGTATATCTATTTATATATTATTCATTCTATCTATCTGTTTGTCTATATATCTATCTGTCTGTTTGTCTTTCTATATATCTTTCTATATGTCTATCTATCTGTTTATCTATTTCTTTGTGCATTTTTCTATCCATTGATATACCTATCTATCAATCTAACTATATATCTATCTATATATCTATCTTTTGATGTATCTAACTATCCATCTATTGGTTTGTCTATTTATTTATCTATCTGTTTGTCTATCTATCTATCTATCTATCTGTTTGTCTATCTATCTATTTCTTTTTCTAACTATCAGTCTATCTATCTATATATCAATCTTTCGATCAATCTGTATGTTTGTCTATCTATCTATATATATATATATATCTATCTATATATCATTATGTCTATTTATCTATCTGTCTGTAAGTCTACTTATCTATTTGTGTATCTATCTATCTGTCTATTTGTATGTCTACCAATTTATCTATGTACCTATCAATCTATATCTTTATCTATCTGTCTATTTATTTTTGTCTATCTATCTATATATGTGTCTATCCCTCTATTTATCTATTTGTCTATCTGTGTATATGTTTCTCAATCTACCTATCTAGCTATATATTTATCTGTCAATCTATGAATGTTTCAATCGAGCTGTTTGCCTATCTTTTGGTCTATCTGTTTGCCTATGTGTCTATCTATGTGTCTGTCTATGTGTCTATCTATCTATTTATCTATCTATCTATCGATCTATCTATCTATCTGTCTAACTATATGTCTATCTATGTGCCTCTTTAAATTAAAATCTTTCTATCTAACTATATTTCTATCTATCTGTCTTTCATCTATATATCATTCTATCTATCTATTTATCTATATATCTATATATCTATTTATCTATTTATCTATCTCTCTAATTATCTATCTATCTAAGTAACTATCTATCTGTCTGTCTATTTGTTTATCTATCTGTCTATATGTCTCTCTATCTATCTATCTATCTATCTCTCAATCTCTCTAATTATCTCTCTATCTATTTGTATATATAACTATCTATCAATCTATATGTTTATCTATCTATCTACCTATTTATCTATCTATCTATATATCTATTTGTCTATTTAATTTTCAATATATCTATCTATCTATCTATCTACCAACTGATCTATCTATCTGTCTATCTATATATCTATCTATCTATATTTATCCATCTCTCTAACCATTTATCTATCCATCTATTTTTCCTTCTATTTAACCACTAATTTATCCAACCTTTTATCCATATATCTATCCATCGATCTATCAATTTCTCTATCCATATATATATGTATGTGTGTGTGTGTGTGTGTGTGTGTGTATATATATATATATCCATTTATCTATCTGACTTTCTCATAATCTTTCTATCTGCCTCTTTATTTGTTCGTCTATTTGTCTTTATATCTATCTGATGATGTGTTTATCTATTTGTCTATCTTTCTATATATCTATCCGTGTCTATATCTATCTATATGTCTATCTATCTATCTATCTATGTCTATCTATATGTATATCTGACTATCTTTCTATCTGTGTATGAGTCTATCTATCTATTTGTTTGTCTATCTTTCTATCTCTATATATATGTATTTCAATCTGTCTGTCTATCTTTTTGTCTATTTGTTTATCTATTTATCTAAGTATATGTCTGTTAATCTATCTATCTATCTGTTGTCTATATATCTTTTATCCAACTATCTATATGTTGGTCTATCTGTCTATTTTTTTGTATGTCTATTTATCTATCTATATATCATTTTATCTATCTTTCTTTCTATCTGTCTATCTATATGTCTAGCTATCTGTATCTATCTGTCTAGCTTTTTGTCTCTCTATCTATCTATCTTCTTACTTACCTATCTGTCTATCTAAATATCTTCTTACCTACCTATTTTTCTATCTATCTATCTTTGTTTATCTCTATCTATCTATTTGTATATCTGACTACTATGAGATGAACAAAAAAATTCTAGTCCCATGCAAATGCTGGTTTGTTCTTGACACTCTTATTTTGTGTAGATATGTGTTGTCTCAATTCAGATCTGCGACTGATTTTTATCGTTCATCAGTGGATTTTAACTATTGAAATGATAATAGCCATTACAATTCCTAAATGAACCTACAGGTGTGGAAAAATTCAATACCATGCTGCCTGTTGTCATTTCAACTTCCATTTCCCTTTTTTAGTACTTTCTAACTTTTTTATAATTAACCATGGATTGATGCATGAAGCCGGGCAACACATAAGAATATTTTGATGGGTAGTTCATTTGAAATCTTGGAGTATTCATGATTCAGTAATTTCAAAATAAGCTCATGATTATCTCATCAAATTTCTACCAAATGGTAATTGGTATTTCATACTCTAGTCTATTTATTTATCAGTGGCATAGTGTTGTGATCTTTATTGGTTTGTAAATTTATTATGTTATGCTCCGAGGACAAAAAACTAGAAGATGCTGACCATGCCTGAGAGACCTATATGTGTGTTTTTTAAGCCTTAGATTATTTTCTTCTATTTTCATTGATGGTATGTATATTTGCATGTAAGTACATGTGTATGTGTCATCTGAGGCTATGTGATTATATATACGTACATATAATACTACAGTATATATGTACATATATACTTCAAAATATATGTATGTATATATTGAGTATATACATACATATATACTGTAGTATATTCGTATGTATATACCAAGTATATATGTACGTATATATCAGTATATACATAAGTGGGTGCTAATATTTTTATTGACATGTATATATTGTCATACATACACACCCATTTACATACAAACACACACACTCACACACACGTTTGATATATATAATTGCTTGGGCTAGTTTGGTCATCATTGTGCATTCCTTACCAATGTAGGTCATAAAATGTCATGGGAATTAGATCAACCCCAAATTTGTGGCAAGAAGATATTTCTGGTCCAGGCTAGCCAGGCAAACAGAGGATGGTCTTAAATCTCTTAGTAATTGTGTAGATATGTAATTTTAACATAGTACAATGCATATGTATAAGGAAATAAGTTTTCTTGCTGTAGGTTTTGCAATCATTGGTTCTAATTGTACAAGGTCTTAGAAGGATGATGATGATGCTGCTCGTGTAGTGTCTTGTAATTTTATTAAATTACACAAAACTATATTCAATCAGAATAAAAAATGTGACATTACCTGATTTTTATAGGCAGAGAGTGCCAAAACTATAGTATATACGTATGTATATACTTTAGTATATAAGTACATATATACTCAGTATGTGTATACTACAATAAATATGCAGTATTATATATATCAGTCTATCTATCTATCTTTCTTTCTATCAATTTTACTATATATCTATATATATATATATATATATTTATCTATCTGTCTATCTCTCTGTCTATCTATCTATATATCTCCCTATCCATCTATATATCTATCAATATATCTTTCTGTTTATCTATCAATCTATCTATATATTTATCTATCTGTGTCTATCAATATGTCTATCTATCAATCAATCTATCTATCTATATGTCTAACTATCTATCTATCTATCTATCTATCTAACTACCTGTATATCAAATTATCTATCTAACTTTTTGTCTTTCTATTTTTCTATCTATATGTCGATCTATCTATTTATGTATCAATTTGTCTGACTGCCTATCTACTAGTCTATTTATCTATTTATCTACATGTCTATCAACATATCTATCTATCTATTTGTCGAACTATTTGCCTATTAATTTATCTATCAATATGACTATCCAATTTTATATCTATCCGTCTAACTATCTGTATATTTTTCTATCTTTTTTCTATCTTTCTATCTGTATGTCTGTCTATCTATCTATTTAACTATCTATCTGTGTATTAATATGTCAATCTATCTTTCTGCCAATTTATCTGTTGTCTGTTTGACTATCTATCTATTTATCTAACTATCTTTCTATCTACCTATTTATTTATCTATCTATCTGTCTATTTATATTTCTATATATCTATCTATCTATCTATATATTTATATATCTATCATTCTAATTATCTATTTTTATATATCTATATATTTGTCTATCTATATGACTTTCAATTTGTCAATCAATCTATTTATCTATCTATCTATAAGTCTATCTAAATGTCTATATATCATCTATCAATCAATCAATCTTTCTATAATTCTATCTATAAAATAATCAATTTTTCTGTCTATCTTTATATCTATCTATCTATCTATCCTGTTTGTTTATCTATCTATTTAACTATCTATCAATCTATATATTTTTCTATCTATATATATAACAATTATATATATATGTATCTATCTGGCTATCTATTTGTCTATTTATATATCTGTCTATCTATCTATCTATCTATCTATATATCTGTCTAATAATCATTTGATCTATTTGTCTATCTATATTTCTTTCAATATGACTATCATTTCGTCTATCTATGCCTATCTCTTTGTGTTTTATATTTATCATTCTGTCTATCAACTAAACTTAAAATTTGTGTATCAATATTTCTATCATTTTGTCTATAATCAATCATTCTATCTATCTATCTATATGTCTTTTTGTCTATCTTTCTCTCTATTAATCTATATTCATCTATCTATCTATCTATCGATATCTATATCTATAAGTATATCTATCTGTATATCTATCTATATGTATATCTATCTGTCTATATATCGATCTATTTATCTATCTATTTATCTGTCTATCTATATATCTATCTATGTATATATATCAATCTTTCTATTAATCTTCAATCAAATTGTGTATATAATTTCCTAACTACTATCTATTTGTTTATCTGTCTATTTGTCTATCTATCTATCTATCATCTTTACATCTTTCTTTCTATCTCTCTGACTTTTTTTTATATTTATCTATCTATCTATTTTTTATCTATTCGTCTATCTACGTGTCTATCTATTAATCTATCTATCTATCTATCTCTTGTCTTATAATCATTTGATCTATTTGACTATCTAGTTATCTATCAATCTATCTATCTATCTATCTATTTATCAATGTGAATATCTATCTATCTATATGTGTATCCATATGTTTATTAATCTATCTATATTAATGCAATAAATCTTTCTATCATATGTCTATGAATTTGTCTATCAATTTATCTATCAATTTGTCAATTAAGCAATCATTATATATATAACATATATAGATATATATAATATATATATATATATATATATATATATATTATATATATATATATATCTCTCTCTCTCTCTATCTTTCTTTCTTTCTATAAGTCTATCAATCTATTTATTTATCAATCTATCTGACTAGCTATCTAATTATCTTTTTGTCTATCAATCTCTCTATCTATCTATATCTTTTTTTAATAATTCTCTCTATATATCTATCTATCAATGTATCTACTATCTATCTGTCTAACAATCTGTTAATCTATCTATATATCTATCTTTCTATGTATCTATCTTTTATTTAATTTATCATCTATCTATGGTATCTATCTATCTATTTATTTATGTGTGTATCTATCTTTCTTTCTATCTAACTGTCTAACTAATTATCATTCTACCTATTTATCTATCTATCTATTTGTCGATCTATCAGTTATCTTTCTGTCTATCTATTTGTATTTTTTATATTATTTATCTATCTATCTATCAATCAATATGTCTATATATCTATCTATCTATCTATTTGTATATCTATAAGTCTATATAAATGTCTATAAATCATTTATCTATATGTCTATAAATCTATCTATCATTCTGTTTATCAATTAATTTATCTATCTGTCTATCTATCTATTTATCTATCTGTATAGTTATCTATCGATCTATCTATCTCTCTATCATCTTTCCTTCTTTCTTTCTATCTCTCTAACTTTTTGTATATTATTTCTCAATCAATCTATCTATTTGTCTACCTATCAATCTATCTACGTGTCTATTTATTAGTCTATCTATATATCTATCTATATGTCTCTCTATCTATCTCTTGTCTAATAATCTTTCGATCTATTTTACTATCTAGTTGTTTATCAATCAATCTATCTATCTATTTATCAATCTATATAGTTATCTATCTATTTATATGTGTATCTAAATGTTTATTATCTATCTATATTTCTATTTATAAATCTTACTATCAATCTGTCTATAAATTTGTCAATGAATTTGTCTATCAATCTATTAATCAATCAATCTGTCTAATTATCTATATGTCTATCTATCTATATATTTCTCTATCTATCTATCTATCTCACAGTTTATATACATGTCTATCTATCTGTCTATATGTCTATCCATTTTTAGATCTAATTATCTCTTGTCATATAATCTCTCGATCTATTTGTCTATCTAGTTGTCTATCAATCTATTTATCTATCTATTTATTAATGTCTATTTATCTATTTATCTATCTATCTATATATGTTTCTATCAGTTTATCAATAAATCTATATTTTTGTCTATAAATCTGTATATCAACCTATCTATGAAATTGTCTATGAATTTGTCTATCAATCAATGAATCAATCAATCATTTTATCTATCAATCTATCTATTTGTCTGTTGTCTGTCTTTCAATTTGTCTATTAATATTCTATCTATCGATTTATTTATCTTTCTATCAATCAATCATTTTATCTATATGTTTGTCTGCCTGTCTATCTGTCTATCTGTCTATCTATCTATCTATAAATCTATTTATCTTTCTATCAATGTTTCTATCTATTTATCTTTCTTTCTATCTGTCTGCATGTCTATCTTTCTGTCTATCTATCTGTCTATCTATCTATCTTACAATCTTCTATCTATGGCTCGTTATCTATCTATCTATTTATCCATCTATCTATCTGTTTATCTATCTATCTGTCTATCTTTCTATCTATCTATCTATCTATCTATTTGTCTATCTATTTGTCTATCTATATATCTATCTTTCTGTCTATCTATGTGTCTATTTATCTTTCTATCTATTTGTCTATCTATCTATCTATCTATTTATCTTTATGTCTATTTATCAATTTCTCTATATATCTATTTGTCTGTCTATCTAAATATATATCTATCTATCTCTAAGTCTATCTATCTCTCTATGAATCTGTCTACCTATCTATTTATCTATTTATCTATCTATCAATCTATCCATGTGTCTATCTATCTATTTATCTAACTATTTATTTATCTATCCATCTATCTTTCTATCTATCAACTTTTTATCTATCTATCTATCCATCCATCCATCTATCTGTCTAGCTATATATCTGTCAATCAATCTGTCTATCAATATATGTATCTATCTGTATTTATTTATGTCTATCTATCTTCTATCTATTTGTTTATCTATCTATCTTTCTTACTTCTTATGTTTTCTATTTGTCGATCTATATTTAACTATCTTATATATCTATCTATATCTATTGTCTATCAATCTATCTATTAATCTTTCTATCAATCTACATATCAATCTATCTATCAATTTGTCTATCAATCTATCTATCATTCAATTATTTTATCTCTCTAAATTTCTATCTATCTTTCAATCTATCTAATAATCTTTCTTATATCTATCATTTATTAGTTTATCTTTTTGTTTGTCAATCAATCAATCAATCTATCTGTTTATCTATATATATCTGTCTATATGTCAGTCTATCTATTTATCTACCTAGCTCTATCTATATAGCTATCTATCTATCTGTATATCTATCTATCTGTATATCTATCTATCTGTATATCTATCTATCTATATATCTATTTATTTTCTCTATATATCTCTATTTATCTATCTATATATCAAACTATCTTACTATTTATTATGTCTATCTATCTGTCTATCTATCTGTCTATATATCTATTGTCTATATATCTATCTATATATCTATCTATTTGTCTGACTGTCTATCTATTTGTTTATATCTCTCTCTATCTATATGTCTATATATTATGTTTATCTAGTCTATTTATCTATATGTCTATCAATCAATCTATGTATATCTATCTATATATCTATCTTTTTCTTTCTATCTATCTCTATCTATCGTCTTCAATATATGTATTTACCTGTTTGTTTAGATATCTATCTTCTTGTCTGTCTGTTTCTTTATATCTATCTACCTATCAATCTAAATATCTATGAAGAATCATCTGGATATTTCTACTAGTTATTCAAAACATTATAATTTACACAACATTAAATACAAGTAAATTTGAAAGCTACTAAAAATCAGTGCAATTTTACAAGATTTTACAATCTGGTTATGTGGCAGCCCTTGGGCAAGATGTGATTTAGTTGATTTGCTTCGTTCAACTAGTTCTGACCCAATCCATCCGGAACATAAGACAGCTACCTAGACTATTGCAGTTAAAGGTAGTGGCTAAAAATTGCATTATAGGTTGCCCAGCCCATTTGACCAAAAACAAACCCAAGGATAGTAGTACAAAAATATTAAACCATTCCATTATTAAAGTTGGCCATACTACCCTAATCATATTTACCTTGACCACAAATCATCACCAATTTTTTGTTCCATGGTATATGATAATGGTGAGCATATTGCACATAAGAAGGAATTGGTTTTGTCGAGTAAAAGTTGTTATCAATCTCCTTTTTCACATAAACGGATCACATTCACATGGTAATTAACAAGTAAAGGATGGCACTAACTTGATTCCC
>JAREIK010001315.1:22932-55432 GCA_029783825.1 Sapria himalayana
CTATCTGTTTATCTATGTATTTACCTATCTTTCTCATTATCTATCTATCTTTCTATTGTCTATCTATCTATCTATCTATCTGTCTGTATATTATTGTATATCCATCTATCTATTACTTATTATCTCATCTATCTATATGTCTATCTATCTGTCTATTTATCAGTTGATCTATCAATTTGTCTATCTATTTGTGTATCTATCGTCTATCTATCTATCTATATATACTTATCTATCTGTGTATCTATTTGTCAATATATAAGACGATCTATCTGTCTATATCTATCTATCTATCTATTTGTGTATCTGTCTATCTATCTATCTATCTATCTATTCTTTTTTATTATATATATATATATTATATATATATATATATATATATATATATATATATATATATATATATATATATATCTATCTATCTATCTTTTATTTGTCTATCTATCTATCAATCTATCTGTCAATCTATAGATATTTCTATCTATATGGTTGTCTATCTATCTTTCTAGCTATCTATTATTCTATCAATCTATATGTCAATCTATATGTCAATCTATATGTCAATCTATATGGTTGTCAATCTATCGCTCTATCTTTCTAGCTATCTATTTATTTGTATATCTCTCTATCAAAAAAAAATTTTATCTATAAATTTATCTCTCTATCTTTCTGTCTATCTGTCTATCTATCTATCGATCTATCGATCTATCTTTTTTTAAAGGTTATTTTTATTATTAAACTAGCCCTCTCTTTTGGCGGAGGAATACCCTTTTTACAAGCTACATCTACCCTTAACCCATTTACACCCATTTTAATACCTTATCTATAAGTAAACTTAAAATAATACTAATACAAGAAAATGGGCCTTCACGCTCTTGGAGTTTAAGCCCTATGTCTGCTGAAACTTCTATCCATGAGTGATTTACCAGCTTTTGCGAGGGAATTCTCTACCTTCCGTGAACCGTTTGAGCATACATCCCACTTGCTAATTCAATAAACTTCTCCTTGACTTGAGCTTATCCACTGTTGGCGTGCTTTTGTTTGCTCTTCGAGCTTACCAATTCGAAGAACTTCTTCGAGTTACAATTCATCTGCTTGAACAGATAAAATTTCCCAATTCGATAAACTTTTCCTGACCTGAACTTACCTACTCCTTACCATCTAATCCCGTAAGATATACAGACTCGTTACAGACACTTGTAGAGGTGTAACAGATGCACCCAACAGACTCCCAAAAGACTTATACAGACTTATTACATTAAAACAGATGCACCCATTGACACACAGAATGATGCCTTGCCATACAAGGCTCTTACAGTTTTAATGCATTACCACACAACTGATTATAAAGACGCATTACCACACTTAAACAAACACATTCATCATGACAATTTACCTAAATAATTGAGCAAGTATAGCTCTACCATCCGCTTTCTTTCCACTTAAGCTGCATATTGGAAGCTTTTTATTCTGCTAAAACATAACTGCACAGAAAACTACAGCCAGCTATATAAACATTAAACATACTACCTTTTAAATACCCCACAGGACCGAGGTGAACATCCTTCTCTATAGAATCAACAAGATTCTCACTTTCTTAAAATTATATTATCCCTTTACTAATTTCACCTGAAAATAAGCAAGCATACAAACGACAAAATAACATTTAACTACATACATACCTCTGCTGTTTTTAGTCTCCCCTCACTGGGAGGCTTTTTATATGTCATTTATCCTTCTCCTAGAGTTGTGAAGCTGCTGAATAATCAACGGAGCAATGAAGTATTCTCTAAGGACAACTTTAATTAAGATTTTTGTATTCTAACATATGAAAATTTAATCCTATCTAATTCTATTAAACCTATAAACTTTCTAGGGATTCCATCCCCCTCAAATTCTTGTACTCCTATTTTCATTCCATCCTCCACTAATTTATCTGCCAACGCATTAGCCTCTATATAAATGTGTTCTATCTCTCCTTTTAATTCTCCTAAAATATTTTTGATGTCATCAATTTCTTCTTCAAACTGCCATAATTGTAACTTGTTTTGTACTAGCTGAACCAGTATTTTCGAGTCAACTTGAACCTGGATTTTATGGTAGTTATTATCTTTGCAAATTTGTAAGCCCTTATGCAGGGCTATAATCTCTGCATGTAATGCCGAGGAGGCAGTGCTCCTTGATGTGAAAGCTTTTAGTACTTTGCCCTCCTCATTTCTTATAGACCCTCCTCCCCCTGCCACGCCCATCTCTCTTTTGAAGCTCCCGTCTGTATTGAGCACTAGGCTTCCATGCAAGGGTTTTTTCCAGTTAACTCTTTTGACTACTGGCATCTTCCTTGTTACTGTTGTTAGGTTCCATGCCCTCTTTCTATCCTCATCCATTCTCATGCTTCTCGCTTTTATTGGATTGCAAGCAGTAATAAAAGCAATTTCTCTTTTAATTTCATCCAATATATCTTTAACCTTCATTACCACATTCTCAAATCTACTTTTGTTCCTAGCTTTCCATATGCACCAAAGTGTTATATGCGGAATGTAATTCCTTAACCATTTTAAAATTTTATTCTTTGATTCCTTTTTCGACCAAGATTCCAATCTCTTTTTCAGCGAAGATTTATCATTTTTAATTTCCGCTTCAGATTCTAATATTTGCCATAAATTAGCTGCTATTTTTCCTGAAGAGAAAAGATGATCAGTGCTCTCTCTCTCTTGAAGGCAGCATTCGCATCTAGATGCTAACTTTATGCCTTTTTTCTGAATATTTCTGTCTACTGGAATAATATTTTAAACTATTTTCCACATAAACACATTCAATTTTTGTTGCAGATCTTTTATCTAGATTTCTTTAAATTGTGAAGGCTTTTTATTCCTGATTAGTTCTTTGGCACTTTTTAAGGTGAATTTCCCTTGCGGATTCAATGTCCATTTCCACCAGCTTTTTGTTGAAATTATGTGTTTTTCTACTATATTCTGCTGCTTCCGCATCAATATCCAATTTTTAGAAGCTTTTTTAGAATCTTTCAGTGTTCTATTTCCTATCTTATATTTAGCTTTTACATATGATGGCCCAAATGCTTCCATTTTGTTGTATAACATCCACCATTTTTTGCATGCCGTCTTTAACTATGGTCTTTTAGGTTTGTAAAGCCTAAACGCTGCCTCCGCTTTATGGTAACATAAGTCCTTCCATTTTTTCCAGTGAAGCTTATTTTTCCCTTCTTTTTTTCCCCCATAGAAAAATTTGCCATTTCCCTTTCCAACTTATTATAATGCTCTTTGGAGGTTGTGTTGTCATTAAAATATGTGCTAATGAACCTTGTAGCACATGAGTTATCAACGTAATTCTTCCTGCCTATTTAAAAGATTCTCCTTCCACCCAACAATTTTTTTTCAAAACTTATTCAGTAAGAAAGACAAGAATTCTTCCTTCATTCTTCCTTCATAGATTAGGCATCCCAAGTATATTAAAAGCTCCTTTGCACTGTGTGAAGCCTGTGACTTTTTAATCCTTTGCACTAGATTTCTGGTGTTCTTACTGCTACCATGAATTGACATTTATTCTTATTTAACATTTGGCCTGTTCTTCTTCTAAAGCATGCAACAGCACCATTATCTTATTCATTGATCTACTGCTGTTGGCATTTGTAAATATAATTACATCATCTGCATAAGCCAAGCAGCATACCAATGAAGTATTTCTAGGCTGCTTATAAGGTAATATATTGTCATTTCTGACTTTCTCCTTTCAGGTTTGTAATAAACATTTCTAAGTATATATTAAACAAACATGTGATAATGGGTCTCCTTGCCTTAGACATCTAGATGGCTTGATTTCTTCGCCTGTATGACCATTTATGAGCATTTAATCCAAGCACTAGATATACATCTGTATATCAGATCTATCTAGAATTTTGAGAATCCCAGTTTCCTCATTAGATAACATAGAGTGTTCCATTCAACTCTATCAAATGCCTTGGACAAGTCTAGTTTCATTATTATATTGTGCCCTCTAATCTTAGAACATATTTCTTTTATCATTTATGATGCCAGATTTATATTTTCCAACATCGTCTATCTTTAATAAAGCCTGCTTGTTTTGGCGAGATATTTTAGGGAGAATCTTGCTTAATCTATTCTGTAATATTTAGCTAAAATTTTATAGATAAAGTTACAAAGGCTAATTGGCCTAAGTCCTCTCCTTTTTTGGGGTTATCTTTTTTTGGTATCAATACTATATATGATTTTGCCCACGATTTGGGATTTCCGCACCCGAAAATACCCAGGTTATAGCTGCAGTAACTTCGTATGTATTATATTCCAGCTTTTCTGAAAGGAATCATTATTCCAGCCATCTGGGCCAGCCGAACTATCTTTGTTGCCATTAAATATTGCATTCTTTCACTTCCTCTATCATGGGGAAATTCTGATAACATATCATTATCTTTCTCTGTAACCCTTCTATTAATCCCCCCCCCCATTAATGTCTGATTCTGTCTATACTTGGAACGCATAGATAGCTTTTAAAGAAACTTTCTAATTCATTTATTATGTCTTCATCTTTTTCTATCCAATCACCATTAGCTTTTTTTATACCTTTTATGCCGAGTTTCTGATATTTAACTTTTGCCATTGCATTAAAGAATTTTGTATTCTTATCTCCATCTTTTAACCATTTTATTTTCGCTTTTTGCTTCCAAAATACTTCCTCCATATGCATTTTAAGTTTTAGTTCATCCTTTGCTTTGTTAAGTTCAATACTAGTTATAACGTCTTGACTATTTTCATAATCCCTTTCTAGATCTAAGACTTTTCGTTTGGCTTCTAGAATTTTTTTAAATATATTACCAAAGATCTCTTTATTCCACTTGCTAAGAGCCTGAAGCAATTTTCAGAGTTTATACCCCAATATCTGCGTGGGGTTGCCTGAGAACTGGTTTCCCCATGTATTTTTTACTACAGCCTCAAAATCTTTATGCTTGCCCCACATATTTTGAAAAATGAAACCTAACTGTGTTCTCCTCCTTTTTGAAGTGTCACCAGTAACGGACTGTGATCTGAACAGGTTCTGCTTAAATGCTGGACTTTAGTTTCGCCTATTTTTTCCAGCCAGTGCGTGTTAACTAATATCTGATCCAGCCTAGACTAGATTACTCCCTTTTCTTCCAATATTTACACCATGTGTAATTTGATCCTAGATATTCTATCTCCATTAATCTTGCCGTTGCAATAGCCTCATTGAATTGAGCTATTGCCACCGGGTTAGGTGACCTGCCTCCCCTTTTCTCAGAGGTATTTCTAATTACATTAAAGTCCCCTCCTATTATCTATGGGAAGTTCTTAACTGCTATTTTATCCATTTCCTGCCAGAGTATTTCCTTTCTTCTTTCAAATTACTAGCGTAGACTATTGAGAAGATTATATCTGATTGTTTACCTATTTTAAAACTAGCTATTTGGTCATTTCTGCTATGATTTCAGGGTCCATTACTATTTTCCCACATGACCCATGACTTACTATTATTAGTCGAGAATGCCTTTTGGAGACCTATCTTTGCCTTGTACTTCTCAATTTGATTTTTATCTACCATTGGTTCGGCTAGAGCAATAATTTTAAGTTTATGAATTTTTATTAGGTTTCTAATTCTATTTAGTGTAGGAGTGTTCGCTACTCCCCTTATATTCCAAAATAAATAATTCATCTAAGTATATCTGTTTGAGCTCTAGTAATACATTTAGATTCATATTTCATATTTAAATATTTTTTTCTATTTCTCGACGACTTGCTTGAGCTCAGAGGGGCTTGTTCTGGCTTCTTAGGAATATATAATTTTTCTAAACTTATTTCTAATTTCATTATTTCCTCCTATGCTTTCTCCTTGCTATTCGGTGCATACCTACAAAGCTATTTTTTCAGCCCCAAATCATCAAGCGGTGTATGGTGGTCCAGCTTATGATCTTCATTGATATTGTTGGCTAATGGCCAGATTTTTGTTTCGAACTCTTTTTCAGACAAAAGATCATCCTCATCCCAGTTATGTTGTTCTATGATTTTGAGTGCTGATCTCTTACTCCCTCTAAGAGCTACTTCTTTCCTCCCTCCTAAGTTTCCTCCTACTTTTGGTATTTCTCAAGCCATTTCATTATTTCCTCCCTCTTATCTGTTCCTGGTTCTCCTTCCTCAATACTCCATTCTCCCATTCTTACCTCCCTTGCTAACTCTCCTTCCTCCCTAACTTCAACTGGTTTTTCCCCTCCCTTTTCTATCTCATTCCCTCCCCCCTCTATCTCCTATCCTTCCTCTATCCCTCCTTCTGCCCCACCCTTGGCCTATCTTTTATTACCCATTCTCTTTCCTCCATCTTCCTTATCTTGGAAAGCATACAGTCCTCCATTGCGTGGCCCATTTTGTAGCAGTTCTGACAGTATTTAGGGAAGGATCCAGGAATTACCTTTTGCCAAAAGCCATGCATGAGGTCCCTGCCTACCCATATTCTGTCCGGAGGAGAGACTTTGCAGTTGACCTCGATAAGGATTCTGGCCACACTAGGCCTCATCATGTAGGCTGTGGCTTCATCAATCAGCCACGGCTTGCCCACGCATTGAGCTATGGAGTGAAGAAAATGCTAACTGAAAAAATGTATCGGAAGTTTATGTAAAGAGAACCATACCAGGGCTTGTGTAGGTTCCTCGGCTGTAGAAAAATTACGCAACCACTTCAGCATACGCATAGGGTAACCAGCAACACTCCATTGCCCTCGCATCCATAATCTCAGAAAATCATCTTCCTTTTTGAGCTGGAAGAGAACATGTTTCCCATCGTATATTGCAATTTTCAACGTTTGTCACAATTTAAACGCAGCAATAAACACATAAATATCTTCGTAGCTTGGCTTGCCATGGGAGAACTTTCCGATTAGAGTAAACTTGAAAGGCTCGGCAAGCTTCGAAAGTTCCTCCTCTGTAAGAAAAACTGCAGGCGATGCTTCTTTTGCGTCAAAAATCGGATACAGAAGCACGGTCTTCTTTGTTATGGAGTTAAATGATTTTTTGTTAAATAATAAATCAAAACTATCCATTTTGGCTTCAAATTGAGCTCAATTCACACAACAATGGTAGTTTTCATAAGTCACCTTTCTGATCTATCGACCTATCTTTATATCTATCAGTCTATATATTTATCTAACTATTTATCTAATTATCTATCTGTCTTTGTATCTGTCTATCTATCTATATATCTATCTATCTATCCAAATAATTATTCATCTTCTATTCATCTATCTATCCATCTATGTCTCCTTCTATATATATGTCTAACTATGAATATATATATCCATCTATCTATCAATCTTTCAATTCATCTATATATCCTTCAATCTCTCTATCTATCTATCCATCTATCAATTCATCTATCTATATGTCTATCTATCCGTCTATCTATCCATCTATATATACTTCTATCTATACATATATCTATATGATTATCTATTCATCAATTTTTCCATTTATCTATCCATCTATCTATCTTTTAATTTATCTACCTGTGTATCTATCCATTAATTAATCCATCTATCTATCCATTTATCTTTCCATCTATCTATCTATCTATATATCTAATTATCCATCATTCTATCCATTTAATTATCCATCTATCTATCTGTATATCTATCTATCTATTTGTTTGTTTGACTATATTTCTATCTACTTATCTATCTATCTGTCTATCTATTTGTCTGTATGTCTATCTATTTGTTTATATATCTATCTATTTATTTGTTTGTCTATATTTCTATCTACTTATCTATCTATCTATCTGTCTATCTATTTGCCTATATATATATATATATATATATATATATATATATATATATATATATATATATATATCTATGTATCTATATATTAAATTATCAATCAAATTATTTGTATATATATATATATCTATCTATCTATATATCATTCAATCTATCTGTCAATCTATCTATTATATATTTGTTTATATACATATCTAACTATGTATATATCGATCTATCTATCAATATGTCTATCTATTCATCTATCTATATGTCTAGCTATCTTTTTAGTAACTATCTATATATCTATCTATCTTTCTGTCTATCTATCTATCTGTCTCTCTATCTATCTATCTATCTTTCTAACTATTTGTGTAACTATGTGTCTATCTATCTGTCTATCTATTTGTCTATCTATCTATCTATTTATTTGTTTGTCTATTTTCTATTTACTTATCTATCTACTTATCTATCAATCTATCTGTCTATCTATTTGTCTGTATGTCTATCTATTTATTTGTTTGTCTATCTTTCTATCTACTTATCAATCAATCTATCTATCTATCTATTTTCCAATATATATATATATATATATATATATATATATATATATATATATATATATATATATATATATATATATATATATATATATATCTATGTATCTATCTATTAAATTATCAATCTAATTATTATATATATATATATATATATATATCTATCTATGTATCTATCTATTAAATTATCAATCTAATTATTTTATATATATATATATATATATATCTATCTATATATCATTCAATCTATGTCTATCTTTCTTTCTGTCTATCTAGCTTCTATCATTCTCTCAATCTATCTATCTACCAATATTTATATCTATATATATATATATATATATATATATATATATCTATCTATTTATTTGTCTATATATCTATCTATCTATATATCTATCTTTCTGTCTCTCCGTCTATCTTTTTCTTTATCTTTCTTTCTTTCTTTCTATCTATGTATCTATATATCTATCTTTCTTTCTTTCTTTCGAACTCTCCATCTTTCTATCCCTCTATATTTTTATTTATCTATACATCTTTCTATAAGTTTTTCTATCCATTTATTTATCCTTTAACTATTCAAAAATCTTTTCATCTTTATATCCACCTATATTTCTATCAATTTTTCTATCTATCATTCTATCAGTCTATCTATCTATTTATTAATTTGTCTATCTATCTTTCAATATATTCTCTCTCTATCCATTTTTCTATACATCTATTTATCCTTCTATATATCCCTCTATCTATTCTTCTATCTATCAATCCATCTATCTATTAGTCAATCTATCCAACAATTTATCCATCTATTTTTCTTTCTATCTATCCATATATCTATCCAACTATCTTTTCAAATATCTTTCTATCTTTCTATTGGACTTTCTATCTATCTTTTTATCCCTCTATATATTCATTTATCTTTCTATCTATCTATTTGTCTATCTTTATGTCTTTCTAATAGTGTTTCTATTTGTCTATATATTTGTATGTCTATCTATTTATTTACCTATCATTCTATATGTGTTTCTATCTGTCTCTCTATCAGTCTATCTATATGACTATCTATATATGTCTATCTATTAGTCTATCTCCCTATCTTTCTATTTATCTGACTATCAATCTGTCTGTCTGTCTAACTATCTATTAGTGTGTATATCTATTTATATATTATTCATTCTATCTATCTGTTTGTCTATATATCTATCTGTCTGTTTGTCTTTCTATATATCTTTCTATATGTCTATCTATCTGTTTATCTATTTCTTTGTGCATTTTTCTATCCATTGATATACCTATCTATCAATCTAACTATATATCTATCTATATATCTATCTTTTGATGTATCTAACTATCCATCTATTGGTTTGTCTATTTATTTATCTATCTGTTTGTCTATCTATATATCTATCTGTTTGTCTATCTATCTATCTATTTTTCTAACTATCAGTCTATCTATCTATATATCAATCTTTCGATCAATCTGTATGTTTGTCTATCTATCTATATATATATATATATCTATCTATATATCATTATGTCTATTTATCTATCTGTCTGTAAGTCTACTTATCTATTTGTGTATCTATCTATCTGTCTATTTGTATGTCTACCAATTTATCTATGTACCTATCAATCTATATCTTTATCTATCTGTCTATTTATTTTTGTCTATCTATCTATATATGTGTCTATCCCTCTATTTATCTATTTGTCTATCTGTGTATATGTTTCTCAATCTACCTATCTAGCTATATATTTATCTGTCAATCTATGAATGTTTCAATCGAGCTGTTTGCCTATCTTTTGGTCTATCTGTTTGCCTATGTGTCTATCTATGTGTCTGTCTATGTGTCTATCTATCTATTTATCTATCTATCTATCGATCTATCTATCTATCTGTCTAACTATATGTCTATCTATGTGCCTCTTTAAATTAAAATCTTTCTATCTAACTATATTTCTATCTATCTGTCTTTCATCTATATATCATTCTATCTATCTATTTATCTATATATCTATATATCTATTTATCTATTTATCTATCTCTCTAATTATCTATCTATCTAAGTAACTATCTATCTGTCTGTCTATTTGTTTATCTATCTGTCTATATGTCTCTCTATCTATCTATCTATCTATCTCTCAATCTCTCTAATTATCTCTCTATCTATTTGTATATATAACTATCTATCAATCTATATGTTTATCTATCTATCTACCTATTTATCTATCTATCTATATATCTATTTGTCTATTTAATTTTCAATATATCTATCTATCTATCTATCTACCAACTGATCTATCTATCTGTCTATCTATATATCTATCTATCTATATTTATCCATCTCTCTAACCATTTATCTATCCATCTATTTTTCCTTCTATTTAACCACTAATTTATCCAACCTTTTATCCATATATCTATCCATCGATCTATCAATTTCTCTATCCATATATATATGTATGTGTGTGTGTGTGTGTGTGTGTGTATATATATATATATCCATTTATCTATCTGACTTTCTCATAATCTTTCTATCTGCCTCTTTATTTGTTCGTCTATTTGTCTTTATATCTATCTGATGATGTGTTTATCTATTTGTCTATCTTTCTATATATCTATCCGTGTCTATATCTATCTATATGTCTATCTATCTATCTATCTATGTCTATCTATATGTATATCTGACTATCTTTCTATCTGTGTATGAGTCTATCTATCTATTTGTTTGTCTATCTTTCTATCTCTATATATATGTATTTCAATCTGTCTGTCTATCTTTTTGTCTATTTGTTTATCTATTTATCTAAGTATATGTCTGTTAATCTATCTATCTATCTGTTGTCTATATATCTTTTTATCCAACTATCTATATGTTGGTCTATCTGTCTATTTTTTTGTATGTCTATTTATCTATCTATATATCATTTTATCTATCTTTCTTTCTATCTGTCTATCTATATGTCTAGCTATCTGTATATCTATCTGTCTAGCTTTTTGTCTCTCTATCTATCTATCTTCTTACTTACCTATCTGTCTATCTAAATATCTTCTTACCTACCTATTTTTCTATCTATCTATCTTTGTTTATCTCTATCTATCTATTTGTATATCTGACTACTATGAGATGAACAAAAAAATTCTAGTCCCATGCAAATGCTGGTTTGTTCTTGACACTCTTATTTTGTGTAGATATGTGTTGTCTCAATTCAGATCTGCGACTGATTTTTATCGTTCATCAGTGGATTTTAACTATTGAAATGATAATAGCCATTACAATTCCTAAATGAACCTACAGGTGTGGAAAAATTCAATACCATGCTGCCTGTTGTCATTTCAACTTCCATTTCCCTTTTTTAGTACTTTCTAACTTTTTTATAATTAACCATGGATTGATGCATGAAGCCGGGCAACACATAAGAATATTTTGATGGGTAGTTCATTTGAAATCTTGGAGTATTCATGATTCAGTAATTTCAAAATAAGCTCATGATTATCTCATCAAATTTCTACCAAATGGTAATTGGTATTTCATACTCTAGTCTATTTATTTATCAGTGGCATAGTGTTGTGATCTTTATTGGTTTGTAAATTTATTATGTTATGCTCCGAGGACAAAAAACTAGAAGATGCTGACCATGCCTGAGAGACCTATATGTGTGTTTTTTAAGCCTTAGATTATTTTCTTCTATTTTCATTGATGGTATGTATATTTGCATGTAAGTACATGTGTATGTGTCATCTGAGGCTATGTGATTATATATACGTACATATAATACTACAGTATATATGTACATATATACTTCAAAATATATGTATGTATATATTGAGTATATACATACATATATACTGTAGTATATTCGTATGTATATACCAAGTATATATGTACGTATATATCAAGTATATACATAAGTGGGTGCTAATATTTTTATTGACATGTATATATTGTCATACATACACACCCATTTACATACAAACACACACACTCACACACACGTTTGATATATATAATTGCTTGGGCTAGTTTGGTCATCATTGTGCATTCCTTACCAATGTAGGTCATAAAATGTCATGGGAATTAGATCAACCCCAAATTTGTGGCAAGAAGATATTTCTGGTCCAGGCTAGCCAGGCAAACAGAGGATGGTCTTAAATCTCTTAGTAATTGTGTAGATATGTAATTTTAACATAGTACAATGCATATGTATAAGGAAATAAGTTTTCTTGCTGTAGGTTTTGCAATCATTGGTTCTAATTGTACAAGGTCTTAGAAGGATGATGATGATGCTGCTCGTGTAGTGTCTTGTAATTTTATTAAATTACACAAAACTATATTCAATCAGAATAAAAAATGTGACATTACCTGATTTTTATAGGCAGAGAGTGCCAAAACTATAGTATATACGTATGTATATACTTTAGTATATAAGTACATATATACTCAGTATGTGTATACTACAATAAATATGCAGTATTATATATATCAGTCTATCTATCTATCTTTCTTTCTATCAATTTTACTATATATCTATATATATATATATATATATATTTATCTATCTGTCTATCTCTCTGTCTATCTATCTATATATCTCCCTATCCATCTATATATCTATCAATATATCTTTCTGTTTATCTATCAATCTATCTATATATTTATCTATCTGTGTCTATCAATATGTCTATCTATCAATCAATCTATCTATCTATATGTCTAACTATCTATCTATCTATCTATCTATCTAACTACCTGTATATCAAATTATCTATCTAACTTTTTGTCTTTCTATTTTTCTATCTATATGTCGATCTATCTATTTATGTATCAATTTGTCTGACTGCCTATCTACTAGTCTATTTATCTATTTATCTACATGTCTATCAACATATCTATCTATCTATTTGTCGAACTATTTGCCTATTAATTTATCTATCAATATGACTATCCAATTTTATATCTATCCGTCTAACTATCTGTATATTTTTCTATCTTTTTTCTATCTTTCTATCTGTATGTCTGTCTATCTATCTATTTAACTATCTATCTGTGTATTAATATGTCAATCTATCTTTCTGCCAATTTATCTGTTTGTCTGTTTGACTATCTATCTATTTATCTAACTATCTTTCTATCTACCTATTTATTTATCTATCTATCTGTCTATTTATATTTCTATATATCTATCTATCTATCTATATATTTATATATCTATCATTCTAATTATCTATTTTTTATATATCTATATATTTGTCTATCTATATGACTTTCAATTTGTCAATCAATCTATTTATCTATCTATCTATAAGTCTATCTAAATGTCTATATATCATCTATCAATCAATCAATCTTTCTATAATTCTATCTATAAAATAATCAATTTTTCTGTCTATCTTTATATCTATCTATCTATCTATCTATCTGTTTGTTTATCTATCTATTTAACTATCTATCAATCTATATATTTTTCTATCTATATATATAACAATTATATATATATGTATCTATCTGTCTATCTATTTGTCTATTTATATATCTGTCTATCTATCTATCTATCTATCTATATATCTGTCTAATAATCATTTGATCTATTTGTCTATCTATATTTCTTTCAATATGACTATCATTTCGTCTATCTATATGCCTATCTCTTTGTGTTTTATATTTATCATTCTGTCTATCAACTAAACTTAAAATTTGTGTATCAATATTTCTATCATTTTGTCTATAAATCAATCATTCTATCTATCTATCTATATGTCTTTTTGTCTATCTTTCTCTCTATTAATCTATATATTCATCTATCTATCTATCTATCGATATCTATATCTATAAGTATATCTATCTGTATATCTATCTATATGTATATCTATCTGTCTATATATCGATCTATTTATCTATCTATTTATCTGTCTATCTATATATCTATCTATGTATATATATCAATCTTTCTATTAATCTTCAATCAAATTGTGTATATAATTTCCTAACTACTATCTATTTGTTTATCTGTCTATTTGTCTATCTATCTATCTATCATCTTTACATCTTTCTTTCTATCTCTCTGACTTTTTTTATATTTATCTATCTATCTATTTTTTTATCTATTCGTCTATCTACGTGTCTATCTATTAATCTATCTATCTATCTATCTCTTGTCTTATAATCATTTGATCTATTTGACTATCTAGTTATCTATCAATCTATCTATCTATCTATCTATTTATCAATGTGAATATCTATCTATCTATATGTGTATCCATATGTTTATTAATCTATCTATATTAATGCCAATAAATCTTTCTATCAATATGTCTATGAATTTGTCTATCAATTTATCTATCAATTTGTCAATTAAGCAATCATTATATATATAAATATATATATATATAAATATATATATATATATATATATATATATATATATATATATATCTCTCTCTCTCTCTATCTTTCTTTCTTTCTATAAGTCTATCAATCTATTTATTTATCAATCTATCTGACTATCTATCTAATTATCTTTTTGTCTATCAATCTCTCTATCTATCTATATCTTTTTTTAATAATTCTCTCTATATATCTATCTATCAATGTATCTAACTATCTATCTGTCTAACAATCTGTTAATCTATCTATATATCTATCTTTCTATGTATCTATCTTTTATTTAATTTATCAATCTATCTATGTATCTATCTATCTATTTATTTATGTGTGTATCTATCTTTCTTTCTATCTAACTGTCTAACTAATTATCATTCTACCTATTTATCTATCTATCTATTTGTCGATCTATCAGTTATCTTTCTGTCTATCTATTTGTATTTTTTATATTTATTTATCTATCTATCTATCAATCAATATGTCTATATATCTATCTATCTATCTATTTGTATATCTATAAGTCTATATAAATGTCTATAAATCATTTATCTATATGTCTATAAATCTATCTATCATTCTGTTTATCAATTAATTTATCTATCTGTCTATCTATCTATTTATCTATCTGTATAGTTATCTATCGATCTATCTATCTCTCTATCATCTTTCCTTCTTTCTTTCTATCTCTCTAACTTTTTGTATATTTATTTCTCAATCAATCTATCTATTTGTCTACCTATCAATCTATCTACGTGTCTATTTATTAGTCTATCTATATATCTATCTATATGTCTCTCTATCTATCTCTTGTCTAATAATCTTTCGATCTATTTTACTATCTAGTTGTTTATCAATCAATCTATCTATCTATTTATCAATCTATATAGTTATCTATCTATTTATATGTGTATCTAAATGTTTATTATCTATCTATATTTCTATTTATAAATCTTACTATCAATCTGTCTATAAATTTGTCAATGAATTTGTCTATCAATCTATTAATCAATCAATCTGTCTAATTATCTATATGTCTATCTATCTATATATTTCTCTATCTATCTATCTATCTCACAGTTTATATACATGTCTATCTATCTGTCTATATGTCTATCTATTTTTAGATCTAATTATCTCTTGTCATATAATCTCTCGATCTATTTGTCTATCTAGTTGTCTATCAATCTATTTATCTATCTATTTATTAATGTCTATTTATCTATTTATCTATCTATCTATCTATATATGTTTCTATCAGTTTATCAATAAATCTATATTTTTGTCTATAAATCTGTATATCAACCGATCTATGAAATTGTCTATGAATTTGTCTATCAATCAATGAATCAATCAATCATTTTATCTATCAATCTATCTATTTGTCTGTTTGTCTGTCTTTCAATTTGTCTATTAATATATCTATCTATCGATTTATTTATCTTTCTATCAATCAATCATTTTATCTATATGTTTGTCTGCCTGTCTATCTGTCTATCTGTCTATCTATCTATCTATAAATCTATTTATCTTTCTATCAATGTTTCTATCTATTTATCTTTCTTTCTATCTGTCTGCCTATCTATCTTTTTGTCTATCTATCTGTGTATCTATCTATCTTACAATCTTTCTATCTATGCGTCTTTATCTATCTATCTATTTATCCATCTATCTATCTGTTTATCTATCTATCTGTCTATCTTTCTATCTATTTATCTGTCTATCTATTTGTCTATCTATTTGTCTATCTATATATCTATCTTTCTGTCTATCTATGTGTCTATTTATCTTTCTATCTATTTGTCTATCTATCTATCTATCTATTTATCTTTATGTCTATTTATCAATTTCTCTATATATCTATTTGTCTGTCTATCTAAATATATATCTATCTATCTCTAAGTCTATCTATCTCTCTATGAATCTGTCTACCTATCTATTTATCTATTTATCTATCTATCAATCTATCCATGTGTCTATCTATCTATTTATCTAACTATTTATTTATCTATCCATCTATCTTTCTATCTATCTAACTTTTTATCTATCTATCTATCCATCCATCCATCTATCTGTCTAGCTATATATCTGTCAATCAATCTGTCTATCAATATATGTATCTATCTGTATTTATTTATGTCTATCTATCTTTCTATCTATTTGTTTATCTATCTATCTTTCTTACTTTCTTTATGTTTTTCTATTTGTCGATCTATATATTTAACTATCTTTATATCTATCTATCTATCTATTTGTCTATCAATCTATCTATTAATCTTTCTATCAATCTACATATCAATCTATCTATCAATTTGTCTATCAATCTATCTATCATTCAATTATTTTATCTCTCTAAATTTCTATCTATCTTTCAATCTATCTAATAATCTTTCTATATATCTATCTATTTATTAGTTTATCTTTTTGTTTGTCAATCAATCAATCAATCTATCTGTTTATCTATCTATCTATCTGTCTATATGTCAGTCTATCTATTTATCTACCTAGCTATCTATCTATATAGCTATCTATCTATCTGTATATCTATCTATCTGTATATCTATCTATCTGTATATCTATCTATCTATATATCTATTTATTTTCTCTATATATCTCTATTTATCTATCTATATATCAAACTATCTTACTATTTATCTATTTGTCTATCTATCTGTCTATCTATCTGTCTATATATCTATTTGTCTATATATCTATCTATATATCTATCTATTTGTCTGACTGTCTATCTATTTGTTTATATCTCTCTCTATCTATATGTCTATATATCTATTTGTTTATCTATCTATTTATCTATATGTCTATCAATCAATCTATCTGTATATCTATCTATATATCTATCTTTCTTTCTTTCTATCTATCTGTCTATCTATCTGTCTTTCAATATATGTATTTACCTGTTTGTTTAGCTATCTATCTTCTTGTCTGTCTGTTTGTCTTTATATCTATCTACCTATCAATCTAAATATCTATGAAGAATCATCTGGATATTTCTACTAGTTATTCAAAACTTCATTATAATTTACACAACATTAAATACAAGTAAATTTGAAAGCTACTAAAAATCAGTGCAATTTTACAAGATTTTACAATCTGGTTATGTGGCAGCCCTTGGGCAAGATGATGATTTAGTTGATTTGCTTCGTTCAACTAGTTCTGACCCAATCCATCCGGAACATAAGACAGCTACCTAGACTATTGCAGTTAAAGGTAGTGGCTAAAAATTGCATTATAGGTTGCCCAGCCCATTTGACCAAAAACAAACCCAAGGATAGTAGTACAAAAATATTTAACCATTTCCATTATTAAAGTTGGCCATACCTACCCTAATCATATTTACTTGACCACAAATCATCACCAATTTTCTTGTTCCATGGTATATGATAATGGTGAGCATATTGCACATAAGAAGGAATTGGTTTATGTCGATTAAAAGTTGTTATCAATCTCCTTTTTCACATAAACGGATCACATTCACATGGTAATTAACAAGTAAATGATGGCACTAACTTGATTTCCCACATTGGTTTATCTTTATTTCATACAAAAGTGATGGTTAGCTCCGTGAAACTTGCAAGTATTCATGTGCCCTAGGAAAAACCAAATGATGAAGAGAAAGGACAAGAATGCTACAAAAGAAAACAAGGGATGATGGGCCATAACTTTACACACCCAAAACAAAGTTCTCCAATTAATCATTGTAATTTTTTAAAAGCAAGAAAATTCACACAAGAAAAAAGTGGAAATTTTATCAAGGTTTAATATCGATGAAAATTAATCTAGTAAGTATATTCCAATCCATCAGAATGTGGCTCAATAACACAATGTGCACTAGCAGCCATGGCAGGGGATACATGGTGCTTGCTCACCACATACTCATAATTCAGGGCAAACAAAAATAGGTTTAGATACACAGAATGTTGAACGACATGTGAATCAATTGTTAATAGCTACAACTCATACTTCATTAATAAGATCAATAAAACAACAATAATCTAGATGTAAAGTGGGCTCGCCAAAGCTCATATTCATGAAATCACATTTACGCTACATAAAAGTAAGTTTTTTCACCATGTGAATGTCATTTTCTAGAGTAGATATGAATGACTAATAAAATTTACTCGAACTCCATTGTAGCTATCAGGGCCTGTTTCAAGCTTATCCTTATTTTCATTGACCCCAAGCATGAGTCTCTAATATTGCATGATACTATTTGTGCCCCAGGTGCAACTCAATTGAGCAATAGCTTTGAAGAGAGAGATGAAAATATAAAACCACCATGATGGAATAAACCAACAGTAGTAGAAAAGTGTGATACCTATGGATGGAAAGCAACAGCAATAACAGCAACATGTGCACAATGAGCAGAGGAACCAGTTACAATGCTTAGAGTATTTCCCTCATCATAAATATTAAGAGAAAATGTACAAACATCTAGCTTGCTAAATATTTGAAATTTTTTTTCGTCTATGAAAGTGTAATTCACATCGCATCACAACACAACCCAATGATATCCATCTATAAGAAAACTAGGCACTAATAATCAAGAAAACTAGACGCTAATAATTGCATCACAACACAACCCATCTGGCATGCAATAATAGGGTGACACATCAAGTGGTAGTCTAGCATGAAATAAAAGCATGACACATCATGTGGCAATCTGGCATGCAATAATAGAGTGACACATCATATGGTAGTCTAGCAAGAAATAATAGGGTGACACATCATGTGGCAGTATGGCGTGCACTACTTGGAAGTCTGCTATGTGCTTGTGGTAGTCTGGAATGTACCACGTGCGTGTGTGCGTTAGTATCAATGTGTATGTAGTGTGACACAAATAAGGTGTCAATGTGGCATGTGCCATGTGACAGTGTGAATAATGGATGCGTGTGTTGAAAGGTAGTGGGTAGTTATATGAATGTTGTGTGGCATGCTTTGTGAAGTAGTGTGGGCAGTGAATGCATGTAGTGTGTTATGGTAGTGTGCAAAATAAACATAGTGCTGAAAAATAAAAAAAAATAATAAAAAATGATTAAGTGTGTGGGTTATATTTTGGTTGATAGATTTTTTGGCTGCATCAATTTGTGTTGGCTCGCACTAAAGGATGTAATCTAATTTTCTTCTAGTCACATTTGGCTCTCCTCTTCTTAGTGCGGGCTCAAACTACATCAATTTTAATGCTCAAACAGTATTAACACAAATAAAAATCTTTCATTTCACAGTAGAAACATTTCAAAAAACAAAAACAAAATCAAAATCAAAATCAAAAATAAAATCAAAATCAAAAACCAAAACCTATATGAACATGTGATACTTGAAGTTTTCATCTTTGAAAATTGATGCCATGTTTGCATATCAGATGTCCTATAAAAAATCATGGTTAGGTTAGTCAACCAAACAAAGAACTAAACTAGAATTAAGAACAATGATGCCACCAAAAAAATATCCTCCTGTTAGCTACACATAGGCAAAAATCATGGGCCCACAAGTTGCTCACTATTTATTCTTCAAGAAGTGAGAAGAAAAAAGCTTTGAGAATACAAATCTAGTGAAAGACTTGTGTTGGAGTAGCTCTTTCAACTTATCATCGCATATTATTCTTCACCTATCTGATGGATCCTTTAATAATAATTGAAATTGAAGAATAGCACCATAGATTCTCATCGGGGGGAGGTGAAGATGATGAATGTTGGCATAGATGTAGATTATTTTCTTTTATATAGTCTCACATATTCTTTACAACATCAGAACGAAATAATGTATCTTTACCTATACCACTAAATTTGATGAGAGCGCCTGAAAGTTGAAAGGAAGCCAGAAATCAAAAAGTTAAGAAATAATTAACAAAAACCAAAAATAGTTCAAAAAAAATTTTGATACAAAAATTACATGGTTTAAACAAAAATATAACATAGTTTCATCAAACATTTAAAACAAAATCATCCTCATAATTGGTTGGTGCATTTGTGCTAGCCTCTCTTATTTTTGGTTTCATCAACATTTAAACTAAAAATAGTTCACCTATACCCTCAGGCTACTCTTGCCAATTTCTAATTTTTTGTATGTGTGAAAAATAAATTGGCCAGATTTTTGTGTACAGAAATATATTAGTACACATGGTTAATTATAAACAAAAAAAATGTACATGTAAAGCAAACATAGACTGCACTAAATAAGAAACTTCACACACACCACACATCTACTACTTTGGGTATATATAATTTATGCACATTTTTTTAAAAATAGAATGATTTACTGTATTACTAATCAAATTATCTATCATATTACTCATGTGACCATTAAATAATGATGAAATAATTACTTATTATAAATGTATACATGAAATAAGTTATAATGCATGGCCAGTGTGCTTTGAGAATGCATGGTATCTTGCTCTTCTTTGTAATTAAAATATTAAACAAGATATCAATCTATCTATTGTCTTAATGTATAAATATCTTTCTATTTATTATTCTATAAGTCAATGTGTCTAACTATCTAACTATATATCTAACTAACTAACTAACTATCTATCTATCTATCTATATATCTATATGTCTATGTGTCTATGTGTCTATCTATTTTTAATATATCATTCAATCTATCAATCTATATGTCTTTCATCCTATCTATCTATAAGTATATATATTTATTTTTCAATCAATTTATATGTCTATATAACTATTTTTGTATGTGTCTATCTATCGATTTATCTTTCTATTAATGTGTCTTTGTGTTTATGTGTCTATCTTTTGATCTAACTATATGTTTATCTATCTATCTATTTGTACATCTATCAATCTATCTATTTGTCTATATGTCTATCTATCTATCAATTTTTATCTGTATATGTCCATCTGTCAATCAATCAATCTTTGTGTCTCTATCTATCTATATATCTATCTATCTATGTGTCAATCTAAAAACTAGTCTATATGTCTATCATTTTATCTATCTATATGTCTATCTATCATTATATATAACTTTCTATCTATCTATATGACTATATGTCTATTGGTTTATCTATCAATCTGACTATCTCTCAATATGTCTGTCAATCTATCTATCTATCTATCTATTTGTCTATCTATCTTTCTATCTATCAGTTTTTCTCTATATCTATCTATCTGTCTATTTGTCTATTTATCTATTTGTCTATAAGTTTATCAATTAATCAATCTTTTTATCTATATATATAAAAATTTCTCTATCTATCTACCTATTTATATGTCTATTTTTGTATCTATCTATCTATCTGTCTGTCTGTCTATCTATCCCTCTATCTATCTTTCAGAACATATATATATATATATATCAATCTGTCTATCTATCTATCAATCTATCTATTTAATGATTTGACTATTTATTTATCGATATGTCTATCTATCTATTTATTTATATCAATATCTGTCTATCTATCTATGTATATAACTATATGTCTATCTATATATTTTTCTATCAGTTTATTTGTCTATTTTTCTATCTATCTATATGTATTTTTATCAATCTATCAATATATATATATCAATGTATTTATCTATCTATCCATCTATCTGTCTGTCTGTCTATCTGTCTGTCTGTCTATCTGTCTATCGGTCTATCTGTCTAACAATTAAACTATGTATTAATCAATCTGTATATCTGCCTAATGATTTAACTATATATCTTTCTTTCTATTTATCTTTTTTCTATCTGTTTATCTTTCAACCTAGCTATCTATCGATCTATTTATTTATTTATCTATCTATATGTCTATTTATTTATATGTTTTCTTTCTATCTATCTATCTACCTTTCTATATGTTTATCAACTACAATATATTGGTCTATCAATCTTTTTATCATTCTATCTAACTATCTATTTATATGCCAATTAGACTATCTATTTGTGTATCTTAGTGTCTATCTATGTGTCTCTATGTCTATCAATCAATCTAATTATTTATCAATCTATTAGTCAATATATTTTTCAACTATCTATCTATTTTTTTATTTTTCTATCTATCTATCTATATATCTATCTAAATTTCTATCTATCTAATTGTCCATCTGGCTATCTAACTAAGTTTCTATCTATCTATATGTATATCTTTTTACATATCTATCTTTATATATTTTTGCTATGATTGTTTGTCTCTCTATCTATTTTACAATTTATCGATATGTATATTAGTCTATATATCTATCTATCTACATATCTGTCTGTCTATCAGTCTAACAATCTTTCTATCTATTATTCTATTCGACTATCTATCTTTCTATCTATTTGTGTATCTATCACTATATCTATTTATTTTACTATTTGTCTATTTGTACCTCTATCTATCTATCTATCTATCTATCTGCCTATCTTTCTATCTATGTATAAGACTATCTATCTATATTTTATATTATCTATTTATCTGCTTATTTGTCTTTTTGTCTATCTATCTATTGCTCTATCTATCTATCTTTTTATCTATCTGCCAAATGACTAACTAACTACCTATCTATCTATCTATGTGTCTATCTACATATATGTTTATCTATGTATTTATCTATCTATAAATCTATCTTTTGATATATTTATCAATCTCTCAATATGTCTCTTTGTATATGTGTGTGTGTGTGTGTGTATCTTTATCTATCTATATGACTATACTTATATCAGTCAATCTATCTATCTTTTTATCTTTCAATCTGTATATTTATCTTTTGTTTATCTATATATCTTTCTATATGTCTATCTATCTATCTTTTTTCTTTCAAACTATCTATATTTTATATAGTTATCTTTGTATCTATTTATCTGTCTATTAATCTTTCTTTCTATTTGGATTTCTATCAATCTGTATATCTCTCAATCTGTCTATTTGTCTATTTGTATAAATTTTTATATGTCTATATATTATGAATGTATCTATCTGTCTGTCTATGTAGCTCTCTATCTATCTATCTATCTATTTGTCTATTTGGTTGTCTATATTTCTATTTATCTTTATATATGTCTATCTGTATATCTTTTTTTATCTGTCTAACTATATATCTTTTTTTATCTTTGTCTATCTATACATTTGACTATCTATTTATCTATCTATATGCCTACCTGCCTATTTGTCTATCTATCTATATATCTAAATGTCTATCTTTCAATCTATCAATCTATCAAAATGTCTTCCTCTCTATCTGTTTATCTATCTATTTAACAATCTTGCTATTGATATGTGTATCTATCTGTCAATATATTTGTTTATATGTCTATTTTTGTTTCTATCAATCAATCAATCTATTTATATGTCTATCTATCTATTTCTTTGTCTAACTAGCTATCTATCTATTTATCTATCTTTCTATCAATTTGCCTATTTGTGTATATGCATATCTATTTAACTATCTTTTTTTATCTATTAATCTATCAAACTATAAATCTATGTATTTGTCTATCATATATATTTATGTATTTGTCTATCATATATATCTATAACTAACTATTTATCTATATTTCTATGTGTCTATCTCATTATTTGTCTATCTATCAATATATCTATCTGTCTCTCTACCTATCAATTTATTTATTTATAATTCTAATAATCAATCTGTTTTTCTGTCTATCTATATATCTATCAATCTATCTGTCGTTCTATTTGTCTATCTATCTTTCTGACTATCTATATATCTATTTGTCTATCTATCTATTTTTTCTATCTATCTACCTACCAACCTATCTGAATATTTATCTATCTATATGTAAATCTATCAAACTATCTGTTTATCTATCTATATATCTATTTGCCTATATGCCTATCTAAATATGTTTCAATCTTTCTATTTTTCTATTTATCTTTCTACATATCTATCTATATGTCTATCTTTATATCTATCTATCTATCTATTTATATGTCTATCAATCTAAGAGTCTCTCTATCTATCTTTTTGTCTATCTTTCTAATATTCTATCTGTCTATCAATCTATCTATATTTTTATAAATCTATTTACCTATCTATATATCTATCTATAGTTCTATATCTCTAATTATGTATCTATGTATCTGTGTATCTATCTATCTATCTATCTATCTTTATATCTATCTATCTATCTATCAATGTGTCAATCAATCTATCTAAATATCTAGCTATTTGTCTATCTATCTATCTATCATTATATCTATTTTTCTGTATATCTATCTATTTGTTTATCTATCTATTTGTCTCTTTATTTATTTGCTTATCTATGTTTATGTCTATCTGACTATATATGTTTCTACTTATCTTTATATGTATCTATATATATATTTGTCTTTCTGTCTATCTACATATCTACCTATATATATATATATCTGTCTATCTGTTTGTCTGTCTATCTATCCATCTCTTTTTCTATATATGTGTCTATTAGACTATCTATATATCTATCTATCTATCTATCTATTTTATAATCTATCTATTTATCTATATATATGTCAGACTACCTAAATATATGCCTATCTATATATCTAACCATCTCTCTATCTACCGATCTACCTATCTGTCTATCTACCTAAATATATGTCTATCTATCTATCTATCTATAAATCTATATGTTTATTTATATATTTTTCTATCTATTTGTCGATCTATCTATCTAACTATCTTTGTATCTATCTCGCTATCACACTATTTATCTTTCTATCAGCCATTCTATCTTTGTATATATCTATCTATCGTAATATATGTATATCTATCTATTTTTCTATCTATTTATCTTTCTATTTGTCTATCTGTATATCTATTTATCAATCTGATTGTCCATCTATATATATATGTGTGTGTGTATCTATATATCTATATTTATCTTTATAAGACTATCTGTCTATCTATCTATCTAACTATCTATTTATCTAACTATATATCTATCTATGAATCTATCTATCTAGCTATCTATATATCTATCTATCTTTCTATATATATATATATATATATATATATATATATATATATATATTTATTTATTTATTTATTTATCTATCTATTAATCAATCTATCTATTTTTTATTGTTTTATCTATAATTCTATTTATCTATCTATCTAACTATCTACTTATCTACTTATACTGCTATCTATCTCTCTATCTATAAGTCAATTTTTAAATTTGACTATCAATCAATTTATCTATCTATTTATCTGTCTATCTATCTATTTATCTATCAATTGTTTATCTATATATCCATATATTGATCTATATGCCTATTTAACTTTCTTCTATCTAACTTTCTTCTATCTAACTTTCTTCTATTTGCTTATGTAACAATTTAAAAATTGTCAATTTGTCTATCAAACTTTCTTCTATTTGCTTATGTAACAATTTAAAAATTGTCAATTTGTCTATCAAACTTTCTTCTATTTGCTTATGTAACAATTTGTGTATCTATATCTCTGATTATTTATATTTCTCACTCTCTCTTTATCTAACTAGCAATCTATATACCTATATGCCTATCTATTTTTAAGTCAATTTATTTATATGTTTATATGTCTATCTGTTGATCTGTCTATTGGTCTTTCTGTCTATCAATCTATCTTTCTATTTATTTATCTTAATATCTATCTCTTTATGTATATATCTATGTGTCTATTTATTTTTCTATAAATATATCTATATTACTATATGTATATTTATCTAATTGTCTATCTATTTTTTTATCTATCTATCTGTATATCTATCTATATGTCTATTTGGTCATATAACATGTTTATCTATTTAACTTTGTATCTATCTATCTATCTGTCTATCAATCTTTCTATCATTATATCTATTTATCTTACTTACAATTTATCTATATATCTTCCTATCTATCTATCTGGCTATCTATCTATATATTTATATGTCTTTCTATCTATCTTTCTATTTTTCTATCTATATAGCTATCTATGTGTATATATATATATATATATATCTATTTGTCTATCTCTTTATATGTCTATATTTATATTTTCTTAACTATTTATTTATCTATTTATTAAACTATCTATCTTCCAATCTGTTTATGAGTAAATCTATCTATATGACTATCTCTCTATTTGTCTAACTATATAACAAACTAATTATCTAACTATTTATCTATCTATCTATCTACATATCTATCTATCCAACTTTCTATCTATCTATTTTTCTTTATACTTGCTAACAATCTATCTTTCTATTTACCTATCTTCGAATCTGTCTTTATGTGCATATATATATTTGTCTATATGTTAATCTATTTATATGTTTATTTGGCTATTTGTCTATATGCCTTTCTATCTATCTATCTCCCCATCTATATATCTATCTATCTATCTACTTCTCTATATATCTGTCTATGTATCTATCATTGTATTTGTGTATATATCACTCTATCTATCTATCTACATGTATATATCTATTTGACTATTCTTTAAATGTCGATATATCTATCTCTCACTTTGTTTAAATGTCTTTAAATCTATATATCTGTTTATTTAACTATCTAATATATCAATGTTTTATCTATCTTTTCTTTCTAACTATTTAACTATCTTTCAGTCGCATTAGTCAATTTATATATCTATGTATCTATATATATATTTGTCTTTTTTACTATCTGTCTATCTATCTATTTTTTTTTAAAAAAAAAGTTTATTTTATTAAATATAGCCCTCTCTTTTGGCGGAGGAATACCTTTTTTACAATCTAATTCTACCCTTTCCCCTCTTACAACCTTTCCCCTTAATTAGAACTTTAAAAAACTAGATTGTATTTTGCATTTGACAAGATAAAGCAAAAAGCTAATGCTCCTCTATTCCTTTATTAGACCCTCGTAGCTTTATGCTTTTCTTTGCCCCTTCATCCATCCAACATGTTGCATCAATATATTCTAGCCCTGATTTATATTGCTGATCCCAGCAGGGTCCTTTCTATAAGAACTCTAGTTTCCTGCAGCCACAACAGAAAAATAGCTCCAAGAATATCTTCACCCTTACTTACCTTTACCCTTAGCCGCTTGATTCATATTTGTTGCACTTGGGATGAATTATGAGGCCGCTTTTATCTTCTTTTTGCTGGACCGGGCTGAATCCGAGTTTCTGTTTACCTAGCCACCTACACTAATTTCTAACACTCCTAGCACCTATTGACTCTACTAATATAACACATGACACTTTAAACAATAAAGTTGTAACACAGACTCCAGAAACAAGTATTTAGAGCAGAATTTAAATCAAAATAGAATCTCTTGACCATTTATAAATCTCCAATACAAGTCCTAGCTGCTGGTTTCTGCCCATTCCTATCTGATGCCTTAAGCTGCTAAAAAAATAGAAAAAAAACCACCAAAACCAATAGCATAAATCCAATATACCCACATACCTTGCCACTTTATCTCCCTTTTGCTAATTGCTTTAGTTTTGGGCCTTGCTGAATAGCTTCCCTACAAAAACAGAAATTCCCCTGCCCTGGACTCTACCCACTTTTACCTTATCATTTATATGTGGTAGTTTTGATTTTAATTAAGCTATCTATGATTTTTCTTAATGTTTCTTATTCGCAAATAAGGGAAATCCCTCTTGTCTAAACTTGCAATACCTTTTAGCTTACCTGGTATCGACTCCTCATTAAATTCTAAATCTCCACTCTTCTCACCTATTCTAGCAAGGTTATCCGCCAGTGTGTTTGCCTCCCTATATATGTGAGAAATTGAGGCATTCAGATCTTTTATGAGTATCGTTATCATTTCTATCTCCTCCTCATGTCTCCATAAAGTTGTTTTTTTAGTTACTAAATTTACCAACATTAAAGAATCCACCTGTATTTGTAAATTATTAAAACCCATCTTTTTACAAAGATTTAAACCTGTTATTAATGCCTTTATTTCTGAGTGTAAAGCCGAAAAGGCTTTACCTATAAGAGTGAATGCTTTAATAATGAGCCCATTAGAATCTCTTATTACTCCTCCTCCTCCTGTTATCCCTGTGTCCCTATTAAAACTGCCATCCGTGTTAAGTGATAACTTTCCTATTGGAGGTCTATTCCAGGTTATGCTTTTTATCCTTTGCTGCTTAATTATCTTAATATTAAGGTCCCATGACTTATCTACATACTCATCTATATTCTTATTTACTACTATTATAGGCTTTATACAAGATATGTTACTAATAACTTTCTTAATTTCATTTAAGATTTCACCTGAATTCATCTTTATTCCCTAACATCTACTCCTATTTCGGGCTCTCCATATGCACCAAAGTACCACATGTGGTATTTTTTGGTTTAGCCAATTTCTAGAGGTACTACTTGTATTTTCTTTTTCCCATTTATTAATTTTTTCTATGATCCCCTCCTCTTTATTACTTATTTGTTTAAATTTTTCCAGCTCCCTCCAGATTTCTTGTGCTATTTTTCCTTTCGAAAAAAGGTGATCTAATGATTCTTCTGCTTCCATGCAGCAGTCACATCTCGATACTAGCTTTATGCCTTTTTTTAACATTAGAATCCAAGGGTAAGGCATTCACTAGTGTTTTCCAAGCTAGCGAACACATTTTGTAGGGGATATCTTCCTTCCATGCCCATTTAAATATGGTTTGAATGGGTTTTTTCTTTCTAATCAATTCCTTTGTAGATTTCAATGTAAAATTACCTTGCGGAGTGAGAGTCCATATCCAACCGCTCTTTTTCAGAATTGAACGAAATTCTATGATATCCTTCTGTTTTACCAGTGCTTTCCAATTATTAGAGGCCTTCCTCTGAGGCTGATCACGGTTACCTCTGTATTTGGCTCTCATATATTTAGCCCAAAGGCTGTCGCTATATTTTAGCCTCCACCATCCTTTACAGTCCCAGGCAGTGGCTATATCTTGTAAATTCATTATACCTAAACATGCTTCATCTTTTGGGTAACAAATATCTTTCCAGTTTTTCCAATGAATTTTATTTTTCCCCTCTTTTTTTCCCCATAAGAAATTAGCCATTTCTGATTCTAATTTTTTAGTAAATTTCTTCGGAGGGTGAATGACCGATAGAATGTGTACCAGTGTACTATGGAGAACATGAAAGATGAGTGTGATCCTTCCCCCGAATCCTAATAGTTCTTCTTTCCAGCCTGCTATTTTCTTTCTCATTTTCTCCTGTAAGGGTACTAAATATTCTTCTCTCAGTCTACCCTCGTATATGGGCCAGCCTAGGTACATTAAAGCTCCTTTTTTATGAGTAAAACCTGTGATGCTTTCAACTTTATTTGCCACTTTCTCCATGGTTTTAGTGGCTAGCATAAACTGACATTTCTTTTTGTTAACTACTTGTCCTGTTTCTATTTCAAAAATATGTAGAAGTTCCATGAGGTTACTCAGTGATCTTCTACTTGCATTCGTAAAAATTATTAGATCGTCTGCATATGCAAGGCAACCTATTCTAGGGGTGTTTCTTGGTTTCCTGAAAGGGATTATTTTTCCTTCAGACATTCGTTTATTCAAGTTAATAATTAGCAATTCTAGGTAAATATCAAATAATAAGGGAGACAACGGATCCCCTTGCCTTAAGCTTCTTTTTGGCTTGAATTCCCCACCTTTCTTTCCATTTACAATAACTTTAACCCATGCACTAGAGACACATCTAAATATTAAATCAATGTTTAATTCTGAGAAACCGAAATTCCTCATAGTAAAGCAGAGTGTGTCCCATTATACCCTGTCAAATGTTTTAGATAAATCCAGCTTAACTACTAAGTTATTCCCTCTTATTTTTGATGGTAACTCCCTCATAATTTCCGAAGCTAGCCTGATATTTTCAATCATAAGCCTGTTTTTGACAAATCCAGTTTGTTCCTGAGATATAATACATGGTAAGATACTACTTAACCTATTTTGCAATATTTTTGAAAGGATTTTATAAATTGCATTGCATAAGCTAATTGGTCTAAAATCCTCACATTTCTGTGGGGATTCTTTTTTTGGTATTAACACAATGAATGAGGATGCTCATGCCTTATGAATTTTTTCCCCTACAAAAAAACTAGCAATTGCAGGAACTAGATCATTTTTAATTATTTGCCAGTTTAGCTGGAAAAAATAATTATTCCAACCATCTGGCCCTGAAGCGCTATCCTTATCCATGTCAAATACCACATTTTTAACCTCTTCCTCCTCAGGAATTCTCTCCATGATTTGATTTTGCTCATTAGTGATTATCTTGCTAATTCCTTTCATTAAAGAGTCCCCTTCATGAGAGGCATGACCACATAAATGTTTCTTAAAAAATTATTCGAAGAGAGTTTCTATTTGTTTATCTTCTTCTACCCAGATTCCTTCATCACTTTTTATACCTTTGATTCTATTCTTTTGGCCTTTTATCCTAGTTATATTATGGAATAATTTGGTGTTTCTGTCTCCATCTTTAAGCCATTTAATTTTTGCACGCTGCTTCCAATATATTTCTTCCATATGCAATTTTTTTAGTCTCAAACTAGCTTTAGCCTTGCTTAATTCTTGTCTGATTTCCTCGTTATTTGTGTTATCGTAATCAAATTCTAATTTAGCCACTTCCTCTTCTGCTTGCTTTATATTTAGATTTAGATTACCAAAAACTTCTTTGTTCCATGTTATTAAACATTTCTTTAATCTGTACAACTTAACCTTTAGAGCTTGCATGAGCTTACCCATTGCAGGCTCTAACCATGAATCTCTGACCAACCTTTCAAATCCACTGTGCTTCTCCCACATATTTTGAAATTTGAAGGTACCCGGAGCTCTTTGATTTATTTGAACTGTTATGAGCAAAGGGCTATGATCTGAGCAGGTTCTATTTAAATGCCTCAGCCCAGTAGTCCCATGTGTGGCTATCCACTTTGCATTACATAGGACTCTGTCCAGTCTGGCCCATATTGCTCCTCTTTTCCGCCAGTTATTACACCATGTATAACTTGTGCCTGTAAAGTCCAGTTCTATTAAATTACAGCTAGCAATTGTGTCATTAAATTGCGTCATTGCTACTTTATCCGGAGTTTTACCTCCTTTCTTTTCCTGCACGTTTCTTATAACATTAAAGTCTCTCCCGATAATCCAAGGAGTATTTCTAGATGCAATATCCTGCATCTCCTCCCATAAGAATAATATTGAATTTTTATCATTTTTTGCATACACTACCGATATAATTTCATCTGCATTTTTGTTTGTTTTGACGAAGACTGCCTGTTATGTATCCTTTAATATAACAATATCCATATAATTATGCCACAAGATCCATAGTTTATTATTTAAATTCACAAATGCATTATTAAACCCTAACATTACACTATACTTCATTAATTGATCTTGGTGAACCATTGGTTCAGCTATAACAACTATAGAAATTTTATGAATTTTTATAAGTTTTTTCAGCCTATTTATCGAGGGGCTGTTAGCCACCCCTCTGATGTTCCAGTAAAGGCATTTATCCATTAAATCCAAATTTAGTTTGAGATCTAGTTGTGCATTTGTGCACATACTTTTTATTCAAGTAATTCGTGTTTCTTGAGGTTTTAGGAATGTTAGAAAAAACGTGCATTACTTCATTGTAACCTACTTGCTGCCCTAATTTCATAGCCATGTTTTTAATGGTCTCCATAGCTTGAACCCTTGTGAACATTCCTCAGTCTTTCTCATAGATTGCTAGATCATCCTTCACCTTTTCCAAGTGATCTACCATTTTCCCTCCTCTATACCTAATGGGGGGAAACTTAGTATATCTGAATCTTCTGGATAATCCAGAAGATCATCTTCTTACCAATTTTAGTCCTCTATTCGTTCCTTTAAA
>JAREIK010001315.1:60432-87815 GCA_029783825.1 Sapria himalayana
TTCTTTATATATCTATGTATCTATATTCCTATATGTTTAACTATCTATCAATCTATCTAATTTTTAATCTATTTATCTTCCTATCTGTCTATCTATCTTTCTATCTATCTATATATCAATCTATATCTCTATATGTCTATCTATCTACTTATTTATCTGTCTATTTATTTGCTATATATATATATATATATCTATTTATCTATCTATCTTGCTATTTGTCTATTCGTCTATCTATTTATCTATCTTTCTTCCTTTATGAATATCTGTCTATATCTTTATCTCTCTATCTATCTATTTGTCAAACTATTTATCTATCAATCTATCTATTTGTTTATCAATTTACCTATATATATATATCTATATATTTTTCTATCTATTTGTCTATTTGTATGTTTATCTATTGATATATATTTATGTATATCTATCTATCTCTCTACCTATCTATCTATATAGTTATCTAACTATCAATCTGTATATTTGTCTATTTGTCTATTTGTCTATCTATCTATATATGTATCAATTAATCAATCAATCTATAAATTTAGATATCTATCTATTTATCTATTTGTTTATCTATCTAATTATCTAATGGTCAAATTATCTAATTGTAAAACTATATAATAATATTTCTGTCTATCAGTCTACTAGTCTATATTTTTATCTAACTATCTATATATCTATTTGTTTGTGTATATATCTATTTACCAATCTGTTTATCTATCTAACTATCTATGTGTTATTTTTTATTTGTCCTCGGTATATTTGTCTCTTTATCTATATATTTATCTGCCTATCTCCCTGTGTGTCTATAGGTCTATCAATCAATCAATTAATCTATCTATCTATTTTATGTCTATTTATCTTTAAATCTATCTATCTATCTATTTATCTATATGTTTGTCTAAATATCTATCTATATATCTATCTTTATGCCTATCTTTCTAACTTTCTACTTGTTTATCATCTATCAATCGAATGGTCTATTTATCTATCTATCAATCATTCTATCTGTCAATCTAATTATCTGTGTATCTTTCTATATGTCTAATAGTCTATCTGTCTTTCTTTATATATATCTATATATATATATATATATATTTTTAACTATCTTTTTGATTATCTATTTATCAACTATTTATCTGTCTAATTGTCTATCTATCTTTTATTATATCAGTCTATCTATTTGTCTATCTCTATTTTTGTTCGTGTCTATAAGCATATCGATCTAGTTATTTATGGTTCAATCAATCTATCTATCTATATATAAATCTATCTATCTATATGTCAATTAATATATTAGTCTATATGTCTATAAATCTATCTATCTATATATTTGTTTCTCTATCTATCTTTTTATCTATCTATCTATCTATCTATTTATCTGTGTGTATCTTTGTCTATCTATTTATATGTCTATTTCTCTATCTATCTATTTGTCTATCTTTCTATGTGTCTGTCTGTCTATTTATATATATGTTAATCTCTCAATATATGTATATGTCTATTTGAGTCTTTGTCTATCTGTCTACCTATCAATCTTTCAATATATTTATTAATCTAATTATCTAACTGTCTAATTTTCTAATTATATAACTATCTTTCATTAAATAAGTTTGTTTACCTATTAGTCTAACTGTCTATCTTTCTGTCATTCTATTTGTATATAAATATATCTGTCTGTCTATCTATATATCTTTATATCTATCTATCTTTTTTTTCATTCTATCTATCTGTCAATCTATTTATCTATCACTCTATCTTTGTGTTTATCTATCTAATTCTTATCTATCTATCTATCGATTTATCTATCTGTCTATCTGTCTATTAGATAATTTGACTATCTGTTTATCTATCTATCAATCTAGTCTACCTATGTATTTATCAATCTATCAATCTATAAAGATATGTATCTATTTATCTCTCTATCTATCTATCTATCTTTCTATTTATCTAATTTTATAACTGTCTATTTGTGTATCTTTCTAACTTCATAACTATGTTTCTCTCTATTAGTATATTAGTATATCTATTTATCTGTCTATCTATCTATACTTTTGTCTATCTATATAACTGTCTATTTGCCAATAGTTTATCTATCAATTTGTCTATCTAACTATCTATCTATATGACTATTAGTTTATTTATCTCTCTATCATACTATCTATCTACATATCTGCTTATCTATCTATATATCTATGTCTATGTGTCTATCAATTTAACTATTTATCTAACTATCTATTTTTTGTCAGTTTATCTTTTAATTTGTCTATCTTTTAATCTATTTATCTATAAATTTGTATATCTATCTATCTTTATATTAATTTTTCTTTTTATCTTTCTTTCTTTTTATCTTTCTACCTACCTTTCATCTATCAATGTATTGGTCTATCTATCTATTTGTGTATCAGTCTATCAATGTATCTTTTTACCTATCTAACTAACTAACTATCTATCTATCTTTCTTTCTTTCTATCTACCTAAAAATATGTTTATTTTTCTTTATATCTATCTATATATCTCTCTATATGCATATCTGTTTATCTATATATTTGTATAACTATCTATCTTTCTATTTGACTATTTATTTTTTTATCTATCGATAATCAATTTATATATTTGTCTAATTATCTATATGTCTATGTGTATATATGTCTATCTATCTAACTATTTATCATTCAATCAATATATATATATATATATATATATATATATTTCTATCTATCTATATGTCAATCAATTTGTAAGTCTCTCTGTCTGTCTATCTATCTATCTTTTTATTTATATATATATATATATCTATCTATCTATCTATGTATCTATATGTCGGTTGGTTTATCTGTCTATCTATCTAATGTATATTTGTCTATCTATCTATATGTTTATCTCTCAATCTAACTAACTTTCTAAGTGTCTATCTATATGTTAGTCTATATTTATATCTATCTATATGTGTGTATATTTATATGATTATTTGTCTATCTTTCTATCTTTTAATTTATCAATCTATTATCTGTCTGTGTCTAACTATCTATTTGCTAACTATATAATTATCTATCTAACTATCTATTTGTTTATCTATTTATTTGTCTATGTGTCTATATGTCTATATATCTATCTATTTATCATTAAATCAATAAAAATTTCTATGTATATATATATATATATATATATCCATCCATCCATCTATCTATATATCTATATTTCAATCAATTTATCAATCTATTTGTCTATCAATCTATTTGTCTATCTATCTATCTAAATATATATCTATTTATCTATTTTTCTAATGTATATTTGTTTATCTATCTATCTATCTAACTATCTTTCTAAGTGTTTGTCAATCTATATGTTTATATTTCTGTCTATCTATGTGTATATGTGTATATGTCTATTTTTCTATCTATCTATCTGTCAATTTATCCTTTAGTTATCTATCTATGTGTCTAACTATCCATTTGTTTAACTATCTAATTGTCTATCTATCATTCTATCTATATATCTAACTATCCGTCTATCTTTCTATTAATAAGTCTTTCATTCTATTTGTCTATCAGTCTTTCTATCAATCTATCTATCTATTTATTTGTTTGTCTATCTGTTTATCTAACTATCTATCTATCATATTTTTAAATGTCTTTCAATTTTTTTATCTAACTTTTTATCTATCTATTTATATATCTATCTATCTATCTGCCAATATGTCTGTCTTTCTATAAATCTATTTGTGAATATATCTATCTATCTATGTATCTATCTATCTGTCTGTCTGTCTATTTATCTATATGTCAATCTTTCTACCTATTAATTAATCTATAGATATGTCTGTCCATCTATCTATCTATATATTCATTTTTCTATCTATGTATCTATCTATTTGTCTAATTATCTATCTGTCTATCAGCTAATCTATCTATATGACTAACAAATTATCTATCTATCTATTGATATATCTATTTATCTATTTATTTATTTATCCATCTATTTATCGATCTATCTATTTATCTATCTATGTTTTTATCTAGATGTATATCTATTTATCTATCTATGTAACTATCAATCAATATCATTATATTTATCTATAAGACTATCTATCTATGTGGCTATGTTTATATCTATCTATTTATCTATCTATCTTATTGTCTATCTATCTATCTATTTATCTGTATATGTATCTATCTATTTGTCTATCTATCTAATAGTTCATCTATCTTTTTATCTATCTTTATGTCAATCTTTATATCTGTGTATCAATTTATCTATATATCTTTCAACCTTTCTATTTGTCTATCTATCTATCTAAGTATATATCTTTGTCTCTATCTAACAATCTAAATATACAACTATCTAACTATCTATATATTTGTCTATCATTCTACTTATCTATCTATCTATCTAACTAACTATCTTCCAGTCTATCAGTGTATCAATCTATCTATTTATTTGTCTATCTATCTATTTATCTATCTTTCTACTAACCTATCTATCTAAATATCTACCTATTGTCAATGTGTGAATCTGGCTATATATTCATCTATCGATCTTTATATCTATCTAACTATCTATCTAACTTTATATATATATATATATATATATTTGTATATCTACCTATCAACTTAACTGTCTATCTATAATTCTATTTACTTGTCTATCGATCTATTTATATATTTGTTGATGTAACTATCTATCTATATATCTAGCTATTTGACTATCTATCAATAAATATATCTATATGTCTATATGTCTTTCATTCTATTTGGCTTTCTGTTTATTTATCTATTTGTCTATCCATCCGTATATATATCCAACTATATATCTAATTTTTTTTACTTATCTACCAATTTGCTTATTTAACTATCTATAAATATGTCAATATATCTATAGATCTTTCTATTTTTCTATCTATCTCTTTATATATCTATATATCAATCTATTTGTCTCAGTGTCCATCAATTTATATGTAAATCTATATATCTAGCTATCTAGCTATCTATCTATATATCTATCTATTTTCTATCTATTTGTCAACGAGTTTATCTATCCATCTATTTATTATTATATGTATCAATCGATCTATCTATATGTCTACCTATCTTTCCATATGCCAATCTACCTATCTATCTATTTGTCTATCTATCTACCTATCTACATATTTATCTATAAATCTATCTCTATATCTATTTATCTTTTTCTACATCTTTCTATTTGTCTATCTAGCTTTCTGTATACCAGTCTATATGTATATCGATTTATGAATATATCTATCTATCTCTCGAGTTATAGATCAATTTATCTATCAATATGTATAAATATATATCTATCTATATGTCTATAGGTCTATTTGTTTATCTATCAATCTGAGTATTTCTCTATTAGTCTATCTTTCAATGTCTTTATCTATCTATCTGTCCATAAAATTTCATGTCTATCTTTCTATCTATCCATAAAATTTTATGTCTATCTATCTATCTATCTATATATGTAGCTATCTATCTATCTATAAATCAATTTGTATATATGTTTATCTGTATTAGTGTTTATTTATCTATATATTATCTAATTATATCTCTATTTGTGTATCTATCTATTTTTCTATCTTTCTATCTCTATCTATATATTATTTATTAATGTCTCAATCTATCAATCTATGTCTATCTAACTAACTATCTACATGTCTATCATTTTATCAATATCTCTATTCATCTCTCAATCAATCTATCTATATATCTATCAATCTGTCTATATATCATTCTATCTATCTATTTATTTATCCATCTATCTATCTATCGATCTATGAGTATATTTATCTATTTTTCAATCTTTCTGTCTGTCAATCTTTCTTTGTGTCTATTGATCTATATATCTATATGTCTGACTATCTATCTATTTATCTATCTGTCTATCAATCTTTCTATCTATCTGTCTATCTATATATTTTTCTTTCAGTCTATTTGCCTATATAGCTTGCTAGCTATATATATATATATATATATATATATATATATATATATATATATATATATATATATATATATATAATATCTATTTGTTTATCTAAATATGTAACAATCTACATACATACCTATCTATCTATTTGTCTATTTGTCTTTCTGTTTGTCAATATCTCTATATATCTATATATCTATCTATCTATTTTATTATGTATCAATCTATCAGTCAATCTTTCTATTTAGCTATCAAACAATTTCACGAGCAATTTGTCTTTATATCTTTTTTATAACATTTAATCTACCTATTTTAGTAATTATGTATCAGTATATCTATCTAATTGTGGAATGTCTAATTGTATATATATCTATTTATCTTTATGTCTATATATCAAACTATCTAACTACCTATTAGTCTATCACTCTAATTGTCAATCTGTCTTTCTCTCTCTCTCTCTCTATCTATCTCTTTATGTCTCTATGTGATTATGTTTCTATCTATATATCTGTCTATTTCTGAATCTATCTATCTATCTATCTTATGTATGTTTATCAGTCGATCTATCTATCTATTTATCTTTGTATCTTTCTATCTATCTATATCTCTATTTGTCTATCTCTCTATGTTTCTTTGAGTCTATCTTTATATCTGTCTATCAATTTGTAAATATATATATATATATCTATTTTATTATCTATCAGTCTATTAGTTATTTTTCTATTTGTCTATCTAACAATTTAACAAGAAATTAGTATTTATATCTATCTATTTATCTATCTGCCTATTTGACTTTTTATTTATCTGTCTATTTATTTATGTCTATTTGTCTATCTATTTATTTATATCTTTATTTGTTTATCTATCTATCTATCTATATATCTATCAATCTGTCTATTTATATATCTATCTGTATATTTATATATCTATCTATTTGTCTATCTATATATCTATCTATATATATATATATATATATATCTAAAATCTATCTATCTGTATAACTATCATTTTGTATAACTATTTAACTTCCTATCTATCTATTTATCTATCTATGTATTTATCTATCTATTTGTTTATTTATCTAACTAACTATCTATCTATATGTATGTCAATCTATATGTATATCTACCTATCTAACTATCTATTTGACAATCTATATATCTTTCTTTTTGTCTTTTTATCTATATTTTACCTGTTTGTTTATTTATTTGCCTATCTATTAATCTCTGTAATTATATAACTATATATTTGTCTATATGTGTATCTATCTAACCATCTAACTTTATTTCTATCTATTAGTATATCAGTCAATCAATATATATATCCATCTATCTAAATATCTCTCTGTCATATTATCATCTATTTATAAATCTATATGTCTATCTGTCTATATGTTTATCTATCTATTTATTTGTTTATCAATCTATTTATTAGTCTTTCTATCTATATGTCTATCTATCTATATATCTATCTATTTGTCAGTTTATCTATCTATCTATTTGTCTGTTTATCTATCTATCTATATATCTGTCTCTTAATCTATTTGTCTACTTATCTATCTATATATTTGTCTATATCTCTATCTTTCAATCTATCAATCTGCCTATCTATCTATTTATCTTTCTCTATTTTTATAATAGTCTATCACTCTATAAGTCTATGAGTCAATCTATCTTTCTATCTATCTATCTGTCTATCAATTAATCAATCAATCTATCTATCTATATGTTTATCTTTGTATCTGTATATATTTCTATCTATATATATTTTTATCTATCTATATATCTATCTATATATCTATCTATTAATCAATTTATATTTCTATCTGTATAATTGTCTAACTTTCTAATTGTCTATATATGATTCAATCTATGTATTTATCTTTCTATCTATAAAACTATCTAATTGCCTTTTAGTCTATCGGTCAATTTGTCTATCTGTTCAACTATTTATCTATTTTTCTATATATCTATCTTTATGTCTATCTATTAATTTGTATATCTTTGTATATGCTTATGTATCTATGTGTCTATATATATGTATGTCTATCTATCTATCTGACTATTTGCCTATATATCTATCTATTTACCTATCTTTCTATCAATCTATCTATCAATCTATCTGTTTATCTACCTATCTGTCTATCTATCTATTTGTATATCTTTTTAGCTATCTATATTTCTTTCTTTCAATCAATCAATCTATCTATCTATCCATCTATCATCTATCTATTTATCACTAAATATGGCTATCTATCTATATGTCTATCTATCTATCTATATATCTATTTACTTATCTATATATCTATTTGTCTATCTATATAACTATTTATCTATCAATCTATCTTAGAGGTGTCAACCAGGCAGGGCCGGCTCGGGCCGGCACGGCCCGGCACCATGCACGGCATGGTTCGGCCGTGCCTGGGCCGGCCCGGCACTGGAATATCCCATGCCCGGGCCCATGCCGTCCCCGGGTAAGGCACTACCCGTGTCGTGCCATGTCGAGGCCAACCGGGCCTAGTGTCGTGCCTGACCCAGCACTGTTCAGTGGCCCGTGGCACGGCCCATAGGCACGGTTGGGGTCACCGTTCACATCCAACCCCAGCGTCCCACACCCGTAGTTCCGCACCCACTGACCCTATAGACCTGGCTTCCTGCACCCTGACGAGTCATGGGTCATGAGTCACAGGTCACGAGTCACGGATGGGTTCACTGTCACTCGGGACATGGGAGTCGGGCCAAGCCAAGCTTCCCCTTCCCAGAAAAAAGACTACGGGTCGGGCACAATCAAACCTGACCCTTAGTCCCGCCGACCCAACCCGATTCCCCCCCCACCCCCAACAGGCAAAAAAAAAATTTTAAAATAGTGCCATTGGATCTCGCCTCCACGGCTAGGCGGCAGAATCCAACGCCCTCATGATTGCCCCTTAAAAAATTAAAAAAAATCAAAAAAAACAAAAAAAAATGACTTTTTTTTCAAAAAAATTATTTTGTTTATTCTATAAAATCCTCCCCCCCCTCTCTATAACATTTATGTTTTTCATAAATATTTATTCTCTCAAATCTCATATTTTCTCTCTCTCAAAACTCTTGCTCCTCTCTCTTGGGATTCAGGAAGTCGGGATTTCGTCATTTGGCGTGGCTTTTCGGGAATCTCAACTTAGGTTTTGAATTTTGAGCCAGATTGTGGTACACCGTGCACGTGATCTACCTGACTACTTTACCGGGTAATTTATTTTAAAATTTGTTTACTTTCTCTCTCTCTAGTCCTAAAATAGTTAAATCTAGAATCTATCATCTATTCTCTAAATAAGTGTCATGTTTAACAAAAATCCTAAAAAATGACAAATACTAATGAAACATATTTAAATTTAGAAAATGAAAATTTTACACAGAGATCTGAGACTGCCGAAACTTTGGTTTCTCCAGTCGTCTCAACTCAAACTCATAAAAAACAAAAATCCCAAGCAAATGTGCTGGTCGATTAATTTTAGTGACGAAAATAGTCCCTAGCTAAATAAATTTAGTGACGAAAAATTCATCGCTACTTTTAAGATTTCCCTAGCTAAATTAGATAGGGAAAATTCCCTAGCTAAATTAGCAATGGATTTATCCCTTGCTAATTTTGCAATGGATTTATCCCTTGCTAATTTTGCAATGGATTTATCCCTTGCTAATTTTGCAATGGATTTATCCCTTGCTAATTTAGCAAGGGATTTTTCACTAGCCATTTTAATTTCAAAAATAATTTAAGAATTTAATTTATTTTAAATTGTTTAATTAAATAATATAATATTTTTATATCAAATTGATAAAAAATTGAAACTATAAATAATTTATAATAAACAAAAAATATAATAATTTAATATTTTATTCTTATTCAATATTTTACATAATTGAAACAATAAAATAACAAAATTTTAATTAGTCTTATTCATCAATGTATCTACCAACAGTGTATAAAGTATAATATATACATTCATTGACATTTCTTTCTCTCCCTCTGCTCATCGGATCAATATTTTTCTACTGCGACAAAGCTGGCCGAGTCACGGCATGTAATGTCTAGTGAAAAATCTCATCACTTATAAAAGCGTTGTATGAGGAACAATGCAATATAATATCTGTAAGAAATATAAACCACTCATTCAAATTAAAAAACGTTTTGTTTTGATGCATATATAATTATGCAGTATATGTGTAAATATATACTAGCTTTTCACTCGTACATATATTACTGTTGTATATGTACATAAAAATAGTAGTATTATGTATACATATAAATTGAGTACAAATATACTCAATATATATGTACAGAAAATACTACAGTATTATATGTACGAATATACTAACCTAATTCATATGTATATACTGTCTTTATTTGTATGTATATACCTCATTTGGTGTTGTTGCTGCTGCAACTACTGCCGCTCCTACCACTGCTGCTGTTATTACTGTCGGTGCCAATACCACTGCTACTATCACCGCCACTACTGCCACTGGTGCTACAGCTGACGCTAATGGCCTCTGTAGTGGCTACCGCCACTACAGCGGCCGTCGTCACTACTGCCGTTGCCGCCTCTACTGCTATTACCGCCACTGCTTCCGGTGTAGCTGCTGCTGCATGTGCTGCCGCTACCTCCGATTCCGCCACTCCCGCTGCTGCCGCTCTCACCGCTGCTGCCGCTGTCGCTCTCGCTACTAATGCCACCGCTGTGGCCCCCACCGCTACCACCGCTGCATCACCCACCGCCGCCACTGCCACAGCCACCTCTACTGCCACTACCGCTTATGCTGCTACCGTTGCAATCGCTGTCGCCGCTTTCACTGCTACTGCTACTTATAATAGGTTTATACATGCCTAGAATAGGCTAAAACTCTACCCAAAAAATTCAGAGACACGCAAACATATTTACAAGTATATAAAAATAGTTATTATAGACATGAACAAACACAAATTAAAGTAGATTGTCATATAGCTTAAACTAAAAATTAATTAAATAATTTAATATTGTTAAATAAAATTTAATAAAAATAGAAGCTATAAATGAAAATTTTAAATCAAACAAAAAAATTCATTTAATACCTTATTTTAATACAATATTTTAAATAACTAAAAAAAATAACAAAAATTATATTACATCTTATTAATCTATGTATCTACCGACTGTGCATAAAGTATAATCTATCAATGCATTGACGTTGCTTTCTTTTCCTCTACTCCTCCGATCACCAACTTTCCGCTGCAAAAATGCTATTCGAGTAATGGAGCATCATGTTTGTTTAAATATATCTTCACTTATACAAGCCTCATATGGGAAACAATATTGTACCATATCTGTAAGAAATTTAAACCACCAAATCAAATCAAAATAAATAAAAAAAATGATGTTTTGATAAATATATATTGATATAGTAAATATGTACAAATATACTAACAGTTCACTTGTACATATATTACTGCAGTATAAGTACATATATTACTGCAGTATAAGTACATATAAACTGCAGTATTATGCGTACATATATACTGAGTACATATATATACTCAGTATATATGTACATAAAATACTGTAGTATAATATGTATGTATATACTGACTATATACGTACGTATATACCGCATTTGTTGCTGTTGCTATTGCAAAGAGAGAGAGAGATGTGGGGGAGAGTGTGAAATGGAGGTTAGAGAGAGAGAGAGAGGTGGGGGAGAGACAAAAGAAGGGAAGAGAGAGAGAGAGAGACAGCAAAAAATGCCTTAAGATATCCTCCTCTAACATATTCCATATAGATTACAGAGTGAAATGAGCGCCCAATGGGGTTTCAATCAGTAGAAAAAATTTATTTAGATGATATTTGGTGCACATAAAATTCAACAAAGAAAGAGTGCTTCAATATACCCATAATTCGCACTTTCCCTATAGAACTACACTTAAACAATCTACCATCATCACTGGATGCACCACAAACCTCCAGACTGCGCACCAAGAACATGCAGCTTCACGAAGTAACATTACAAGCACTAGCAATAGAGTCCAGTTGACCCATAAAGAACAAGAGACCCAAGAACATGATAGACTAGTTGACCCTCCTATTTCTGCCTGCTATTAGTGTGTTTTTCACTAATATTCTATTTTCAGCATTTAGATGAGAAAATGCCTTAGAGACGTTACTATTTTCTTCCTTGTTATCTATAATTTTATTTGTTATTTCTTTGTTTTTTTTCAACTATCTCCCCCTTATTCTTATTGCTGTATACCACCACTGCCCACTCTAGACCTTACTTTTTTCCTCCCATCTATCCCTCAATAAACGTGTATGCTTTGCCCATATTTTCCTCCTATTTTTTATTATTATCCAACAGGGTGTTATTCTCCTTCTCCCCTTCACTGCCCACCTTCATTACCTCCTTATAATAGTGTATATTCTGACATAGCATTAGTTCTTTGTTTATATCTTTTTTAACCCATGCAGTTTTACCCTTGTCTCTACAATAATATTATTCCACTGTATCATTTCTGCCCGTCCCCTTCATACATTCCTCCTACCCATGGCTCATTCAATTACATTTTAAACAATATTTGGGGATATGTCCAGACACAATTAACTACCAAAACCCCTATTCATTATTGATGTCTATCCATAGTTTCTATGGAGACCGTGAGAAGAAATTAAACTCCACACAAATCCTTGGATAATTTGGTTTAGCCATTGAGGCAGTGGCCTCATCAATCATTATTGGTTTACCCATACATTTTGCCAAGATGAAGAGAGATTGCTTACTGTATAGATGGAGAAGTAAATTAGGAAAAATAAACCATACCGGGGCTATCGGGGCCTTCTCTTTCGGGTTGAAATCCATCATCCATTTTAGAATTCTCATTGAAAAGTCCTTAATTATGCATTGACGCCTCATCCATAGCCTTTGAAAATCTCCCTCTTCGAGGCATTGAAGAACCATATGTTTTGCATCATAATCCACAATTTTTATAGAACCCTTAAGCATCAAGGTTTCTATAAACTAATTAAATTCCTTCGCGAGAGGTTTTCCATATAAAAATTTTTCTAATAGGTGTAATTGAAAGGCTCGGCAAGTTTATCGAGATCTACCGAGAGAATGTATATCGGTTCCACGCCATTTTTATTTCCAAACCTCAGATGCAATATCGTGGGTTCCTTAAATAAGCTCACAAAAGACTTCTTATTGAATAAGAAGTCATTTTGCCCCATTTTGGCTAAGTATTAGCCTTATTCTTGCACAACTTGAAACTTTCTCTCTCTAATTCTTAAAGCTGTTAGTTTTTCTATCTTCTTAATGTTTTTATTCTTCTTATTCTTTTTATTCATATTATTATTATTTTTATTTTTATTAATTATGATTAGATGTTGGCATGAGATTTTGTATCTGTGGAGATAACGCATTTAAATCCCCATTTCTTAAATTGGAAAATGAGATTTTATTTTTTTTATTTCAAGTGTAAAATTAGGTTGATGAATTTTAGAGCTAAATCCATTGCTAGAAAAGTTCCATCACTAAATTAATCACTATATTCCGGATTTAATTATCTATGGAAGTTTCATCGCTAAATCCATCGTTATATTCCAGATTTAATTATCTAGGAAATTTCTTTCACTAAAATCCATCGCTATATTCAAGTTATAATTGGCTAGGAATCTTCTGTCACTAAAATCTGTCACTATATTCAGTATGTAATTAACTAGGGAAAATCTGTCGCTCAATCTATCACTTAATTATGGATTTTATTAGTAAGAGAAATTTCGTCACTAAATCCGTCGCTAAATCATGAGTTTTATTAGCTAGGAAAAATCTATTGCTTAATTTGTCGCTATTTCAGGCTTTTATTAGCATGATATATTCCGTTGCTAAATCCGTCGCTAAATTCCCCGCATTTCTTGAGCAGTATTAACGAAAATTTTCCGTCGCTAATCTATCGCTAAAATCCCCGCTTTTCTTGAGAGGAATTTACGAAAATTTTCCGTCGCTAATCCCTCATTAAATGTGTAGCTAAATCCCCTACTTTTCTTGAGTGGTTACGAAAAATTTTTTGTCGCTAATCAATTACTATTTTTTTTAAAGAAAAATCATAAATCACTTGCTATTCCTTAGCTAATCCCTCGCAATTTAGCTAGGGATTGATCCCTGGCTAAAATTTCCTAGCTCAATCGATATTTTCTTGTTGTGTGAAGATGATGGACAATAATGGCAGACGTTGATGGCGGAGAATGACAAAGGATAGTGAATTTGCCTTACACCATTACTACAATCAAATGAGAGACCAAAGGATAGAAGAGAAGTATAAGTTAAATATACACTCTTTCACACTACTTTACTACTTCAAAGCCTCTAACCGTGATATCCTTCTTGTCTCCCAAACCTAGGCCAATTATAAACATATATTCCCCTACAAATAATGACGTAGTATCAGTTCAATTGCTTATAAACATAAAAGCCATAACAACCGATAATGATACATAAATTCTACATTCAAAATACTAGGTTAAATAAATAATGAAAGACGAAGAGCTAATCAAAAAATGCATTTGCAATGAACAATCATCAGAACAATTTGATTCACATCTGCACTCGTAACAAGGGTCATACAAGCAAAGGCTATTATGATAGCATTGATTTATCTCTGTCATCCTCGTAGTTTAGTAAAATTAGCATGATGCAAATTGCTTCCGGTCCTTAAAGATCAGATATTATTTATGGGTAGTCCATGACTATGACAATGTGTCGATGCCATGTAGTGTTCATGTTTCCCAAGCCCTAGCCATATCTTTTTATGGACATTCGCGACTTATGTTTGTGCATGCTGAACAAAATCACTTACATTTATTAAGTTTTATTAGGTTTTAAAATTCCATTAATATTTTAATTTTAAAATATCAAAACATTTAACATACAATAAATATATATATAACATAAAGACATATTTTTTTTACTTAATAAATTATTTTCAACAAGTAAATATGTGTGTAGCAAGACACGCCTGAAAACCAAACACCTTTTAATTTTTAATTATCAAATTAATTAAACAATAAATATATAAATAATTTCAAAAAATAGATGTTTGACCTTCCAAATGGGAAAACAAATTAAATTGCTACAAAATTTGTAAACTTAATATAGCAAGGCTAATATGAAAAGATTATTGGTCTTCAAGCCACTTTCCGAAAAACCTATAGATACTCTATGTTAAAAACTATATGAATATATATATTTTAAGTTTATAAATTTTTATGTATTCATATTAATTTTTATGAAGATAATATGAATTTATTTTAAAGGCATAAAATTTAATATTATTTGATATAATTTATAATTTATAAAATTCTAAAATTACTTAGTGAGATGAATATGAAGAAAAATTTATATTTATTAAATTTTATAAAAATGAAATATTAAAAGCTATTAGTATAAATTTAACTCAATTATTTAGTTCTTATAAATTTTAATAGGGGAAAACATCTTTCTATTTTTCTTTAAATATCAATTTATTTTGATTTAAATATTATGAAAAATTAGAAATTTTTATATAATTCAAAAATTTCCACTTTTTTAGTAATTCTTTTTTTTTAATTTAATTTAGGCAGAAAACTATTTGTTATACTTAAAATAATATTAATATTTACTAGTTTTTTAATTAATTATGACATTTTTATAAATGTATTATATTGTATTATACAATGAATTATTTAATCTTTTTATTAGTAGAAATTTTAATGTATATTCATTTATTTTTTAAAATATGTTTAAAAATTTTTAAAATTATAGGATTAATTATTTAATGTTATTGTAGTCTTTTTTAATAGTTATTATAGTCTTTATTAAAATTAACTTTTTTTGTATTAATATATTTTTTATATTATATATTTATAATAATCTATTTTTATAATTATACGAGGAGAATGTCTTTCATGAATCACTCATCTATAGACCATTACATATGTATAATTAATATACAAAATTAAATAAAATATTAAAACAAATAATATATAAAAAAACTAGATCATTAAAGATTAGTGATAAAAATTATTTCTAGCCCAAATAGCTATGGAAATTCCTTAGCTAAATGGATATATTTTCTGGAAAAAAAAAATTAAGGAATAATCACTTGCAATAAAATATAAAATAGTAACAAAATATTTCAGATAATAATTTAGCGATGAATTTTGTCTCGATTTAATTAGCTAGAGAAATTCCGTCGCAAAATCCATTGTTATATCCGTCACTAAATTCCACCCTTTTATTTGCGAGAAATTTATGAAAATACATTAGCGATGGAAATTTTTTAACCAAATATTTCCAGTTGCTAATTCATCACTAAATACATTGCTAAATTCTCAACTTTTCTTTGCGTGGAAATCTTCAAAAATATTAGCAATAGAATATTTTCAATCGAATATTTCCATCTCTAATCCATAACTAATCCGTCATAATATTTTATTTTAATCTAAAATCAAAAATCCCTTGTTATTCCTTAACTAATGCCTCTCTAATTAGCTAGGGATATTATATCAAGCTAAATTTCCCTCGCTAAATCAATATTTTATTGTAGTGTTATCTATCTTTCAATTAATCTGACTATTTTTCTATCAGTCTATCTTTCTATATCTTTATCTATTTATTTATCTCTCTCTATGTGTATATCTATCTATCTATCTATTTGTTTGTCTATCTGTCTATTTTTCTATTTATTTATCAGTCAATTTATATATATATCTATCAATCTATCTATATGCATATTTGTCTATCAATCTACATTTCTATCAGCTTATGTGTGTATTTGTCTATCAGTCTATCTTTTTATGTTTGTGTGTATATGGCTATCTATTTATCTCTCTATCATTCTTTTTTTATAGGTCTATCTATTTAACTATCTATCTATCTATATATCTGATATCTGCTTGTCTTTCTATATGTCTATCTGACAATCTTTCTATCCATCCATCTATTTGTCTGACTATTTGTTCTCTATCTATCTATCAATCTATATATCTATGCATCTTCTATCCATATATATTTCTATATGTCTATCTATATAATTGTCTAACTATCTAACTATCCAACTATATATCTATCTATTTATCAAACTATCAAACTATTAGTCTATTTGAATATCTGTCTATCTCTTTATCTATTTATATGTTTGTCTCTATCTATCTATCTATATGTCTATCTATATGTCTATCTATATATCTATCTATCTGTCTGTCTGTCTGTCTATCTATTTGTCTATTTGTCTATCTGTCTAGTAGTGTTTCCATCTATCTATCTATCAATGTGCCTAGGTATCTAAATATTTATGAGTATCATTCTATCTATCTATCATTCTATCTATATATTTATGTATCTGTCTATTTGTCTATCTATCTATCTATCTGTCTGATCATCTATCAATCTTCCTATCTATTTATATGTCTATCTGATTTATCTATTTGTCTATCTATCTATCTATCTGTCTATATGCATATCTTCATATCTTTCTATTTGTCTACCTATCTTTCAATCTATCTATCTATATATCTATCCATCTAGTTGACTATCTATCTATTTGTCGATCTAAGTATTTATATATCTATCTTTCTATCTTTCTCTCTATCTACCAATATACTAATCTAATTATATCTATCTGTCTATTTATCTATCATTTTGCTTATCTATCTATCTATCTATCTATCTATTTATTTATCTATTTATCTATATGTATATCTATATATCTGTTAATCTGGCTATGTGTCAATGTGACTATATATCTATCATTTTGTCTTTCTAACTATCATTTTGTCTATATATCTATCATTCTATCTATCTATCATTCAGTCTATCTATCTATCATTCTATCTATCTATCTATATATCTGTCTATGTGTCTATCTGTCTATCTATCTATCTATTAATATATATATATCTATCTATCTATCTATCTATCGATCTATCAATTTTACTATTTATTAATCTATTTATTTATCTATCTAATTATCTATCTATCTTTTTGTCTATCTATCTATTTGTTTATCTATCTATATGTCTATCAATCTATATGTCTATCTATCTATCAAAATATCTTTCTAGCTAACTATTTATATATCTATATGTATATCTATCTATCTATTATCTATTTATTTCTAATATTTATTTTTTCTATCTATTTGTCTATCAGTATATCTTTTTATATCTATATATGTCTATTTTTTTATCTTTCTATGTGTATATCAATCTATCTATCTATCTATTTGTCTATTTGTTAAATAGTCAATTTATCTATAGTCTATCAATATATCTATTTAACTTTCTCTGCATCTATCTATTATTTATCCATCTGTGTGTCTATCTATAAGTATATCTTTCTATGTATCTATTTTTCAATCTATCTATCTATTTATCATTCCATCTATCTATAAATCTATGTATATATCGTTCTATTTATTTGTGTATATATCTATCTGTTTATGTGTATATTTAGCTATCTAACTATAAGTCTAGCAGTTTATCTATCTATATGTCTATTTTTTTATCCATCCATCTATCTATATGTCTATCGATCTATCTATTTATCTATCTCTCTATCCATCTATCTATCTATATGTCTATCTTTCAATCTATTTATCTGTCTATATGTCTATATGTCTATATATCTAACTATTTATATATTTATCTATTTGTTATCTATATATTTATCTATTTGTTTAACTTTTTATTTTCAATCTGTCAATCTATTTATTTATCTATCTTTTTATCTATCTCTCTATCTATTTGTCTAACTATCTATTTTTCAATCTATTTATCTATCTATATGACTATTTTTTATCTTCTATATGTCTAATTTTCTAACTTTCTAACTATCTATTTATCTAAGAATCTATATGTCTATCTGTCTATATCTCTATTTATCTATATATCTATCAATCTATCTTTCTAAATCTCTATCTATTTATATGTCTATTTGTCTAAATGTCTATCTGTTTATTTAACTAATTGTCTAATTTTCTATTTTTTTATTTATCTAAATGTATATCTATCTAAATTTCTATATCTATAAATGTTTATCTATCTAAATGGTCTATGTTTCTATCTATATATTTTTCAATTTGTCAATCTAACCTATCAGTCTTTCTATCTTCGATCTATTTATCAATCTATTAGTCTATCTATCTATGTGTTTATCAGTCTATCTATCTATCTGTCTGTCTATCTATCTTTCTATCTATCTATCTCTTTATTTATCTATCTTTATGACTATCTATTTATCTATCTATCTATTTAGCTATCTATCTATTTATCTATCTATCTATTTAAATGTCTGTCTATTTATCTTTCTATATATTTAACTTTCAATCTTTCTATATTTTTATCTATCTATCTATATATCTATATATCTATCTATTTGTATATCTGTCTATTTGTATGTCTAGCTATCCATCCATTTATCTATCTATCTATATGTCTATCTATCTATCTATTTATTATTATGTCTGTCTAATTACCTACCTATCTATTTATCTATTTATCAATCTATCTTTTGATCTATCTATCTATTTTTCTACATGCCAATTTGTCTAAATTTCTATATTTCTAACTATATATTTTTCGATCTAACTAACTAACTATCTATTTATTTATATATCTATCTATCTAACAATCTATTTGACTATTTCTATAACTATCTATCTATCAAGCTTTTTATCTATCTATCTATCTTTCAGGCTTTTTGTCTATCTATCTATCTTTCAGGCTTTTGTCTATCTATCTAATTTCAATCTATCAAACTATCTATTTGTCTATATCTCTATTTTCCTATCTGTGTATATATATATATATATATATATATATATATATATATATATATATATATATTTGACAATCTATCTATTTTTCAATCTGGTTATCTATCTAAATTTTTAATTTTTTTATATTTTATCTATCTATATGTTTTTTGTCAAACTTTCTAACTATCTATCTAACTGTTTATCAATTAATCTATCTCTCTATTTTTCTATATATCTATAAGTCTATAAGTATATCTATCTCTCTATCTATACGTCTATCTATCTATTTGTCTATTTTTCTAATTGTCATTTTGTTTATCAATCTAAGAGGCTACCTATCTAAATGTCTATCTATCTAAATGTATATCTTACTATCTGTTAATCTATATATCTATCTATTAATCTATCACTCTGTTATATATGTCTTTTTGTCTAATTAACTAACTTTATAACTATTAATCTATTAATCTTTTTTTTGTGTAACAATCTAACTATATTTCTTTATATAAGTATAATAGTCTATTTGCCTCTCTATTTTTCTATATATCTATCTATCTATTTATCTATCTATCTATTTATCTATCTATCTATTTGTTTATTGATCTATCTATATGTTTATATATCTATCTACCTATCTTTCTATCTGTCTATATATTTGTCTATCTATATATACGTCTATCTACCTCATTATCTATCTATATTTATATATGTTTATCTATCTACCTCATTATCTATCAATCTATTTGTCTATCAATTTATTTGTCTATCTATTTATCTATCTATCTATATATCTATCTATATATCTAAATGTCGATCTATCTATCTACATATCTATCTATCTATCTATATATATATTTGTGTATCTTTCTATCTATCTATCTATATATTTGTCTATCTGTCTATTTATCAATCTATTTGTCAATCTATATATATCTATCTATCAATCTAGCTATTTGTCTAACTGTCTATCTATCTATCAATCAATCTATATGTCTATCTTATTATCACTAAATCTCTCGGACTATCTATTAGTCTATCAGTCTATCAGCCTATTTATCTTTCTATCTATCTACATATCTATTTATGTGTCTATGTGTTTATCTATTTATCTATTTATCTATCTATCTAAATAGTTGTCTATCTATCTATCTACTTATCTATTTGTCGATATGTCTATATTTCTATATATCTATGTGTCAATCTATCATTCTGCCTATCTATCTATCTATCTTAATATTTATTTATCTATTTATCTTTCTATTTGTCTATTATTTTATCAGTCTAAGTGGTTTATTTATCTATCTATCAATATATCTATCTAACTATCTAAGTATCTATATGTTTATGTGTCGATATGTCTATCTGTCTATATTGTCTATTTGTCTATTTATCTAGTTGTCTATCAGTCTATATATCTATCTATCTATTTTTTGACGTATCCGTATATCTATATATCTATCTCTCTGTCAATATTTTATTTGTCTATCTATCTATCTATCTTCCTATTTGATTATAAGTCTATCTATCGATCAATCTATATGTGTAACTATCTAACTATCTATCATTCATTCTTTCTATCTATCTAATTATCTAATTGTCTTTATGTATATATGTCTATTAGTCAATTTGTCTATGTATCTATCTATATATCTTGTTATTTAGCTATCTATATGTTTATTTATCAATCCGTTGATATGTTTATATATATATATATATATCTATCTATTTTTCTATCTATCTATATGTCTATCTATCTATGTGTCTTTCTATCTATCTATCTATCTATAAATTAGTCTATCTAGCTATCATTCTAATTGATTATCAATCTATCTATATGTTTCTTTGTCTATCATTCTTTATATATATATATATATCTATCTATCTATCTATCTATTTATTTATCTATCTATCTCTCTATCTGTCATTTTTAATATCAGAATAATAATCAATCAATTAATCTATCTATCTATCTATATGTCTATCTATCTATCTATAAATTAGTCTATTAGTCTTTCAGTCTATATGTCAATCTATTTATATGTTTGTCCATACATCTTTCTATGTATCCATGTGTCTATTAATTAGTCTATTAATTAATTAGTCTTTTTATCTATTAATTAGTCTATCTATCTATTAATTAGTATGTCTATTTGTCTATCTATCTACATATCTTTCTTTCTATCTATCTATATATCAATGTGTGTATTTGTTAAGCTATCTATCTATCTGTCTATTTATCTATCTTTCTACTTATCTATTTTTATATCTATATGTATATCTTTATGTTTATTTATTTGTCTGTCTATCTATCTATCTATCTATATTTATATTTTTATGTCTATCTATCTATTTGTCTATTTATCTATCTATCTATCTGTCTATTTATTTTTATATCAATCTGTCTATATATTTATTTGTCTATAAGTTTATCAATCTCTCTTTCTATCTCATTATCTATCTGCCTATATGTCTATTTATATCTCTATATCTCACTATATACCTATTAGTATATATATATCTATCTGTCTATCTATCTATCTATCTATATATTTATATTTCTATTATTATGTCTATCTATCTGTTTGTCACTATCTATTCTTTCTCTCTTTCTATTTATCTAATTGTTTATCAATCTAACTATGTATCTATAAATCTAACTATCTGTCTATTTGTCTTTCAGTCTATCTATGAATATATATATATATATCTCTCTCTATCTATCTATCTATATATCTATTTTCCATATATCTTTAAATCTATCTATCTATTTTACTATCAATTTATCTATCTATTTCTATATCTATCTAATTATTTATTATTTTATTTATATGTTTTTTTATTTGTCTATCTTTCTTTCTGTCTATCTATCTATCTGTCTATCTATTTAGCTGTCTATCTATCTAACTATCTATATATTTATCTATATATATATATATATCTATCTATCTATTAATCTAATTATATATTATTAGACTATCTGTATATATGTCTATAGAACTATCTTTTTATGTCTCTATGTATCTATCTATCTATCGATCTGTATATATCTTTGTCTATCTATCTTTCAATCTATCTGTCAATCTATTTGTCTATAAATTTATTATTTTTCTATTTATCTATATATCTATTAGTCTATCATTTTGTCTATCTCTTTATCTAACTATCTATATAATTTTTTATATATCTATCTATATATCTAGCTATCTATTTGTCAATCTTTCTATCTATCTATGTGTCTATCTATTTATTTATTTATGTATATGTATGTTTGTCTATATATATATATCTATCAATCTCTCTTTCTTTCATTGTGTCTATCTCTCTGTCAATCTATGTTTCTATCTATCTATTTATTTATTTAACAATTTGTATATCTTTCATTCTATCTATATATCTATGTGTGTAACTATTAATCTATCAATCTGACTATCTATCAATCTGCCAATCTATCTATCTCTCTCTCTCTATCTATTTGTCTATCTATGTAACTATATAACTATGTAACTATCACACTATCTTTCTTTCAATCAATTTCTCTATATGTCTATCCATGTATTGATCTATTTATCTACCTTTATATATGTAGATCAGTCTATTTTTATATCTATCTATCTGTCTATATATTTTACCTATCTATTTACCTATCTATTTGTCTAAATGTAAATATATCTACGTGCCTATATGTCTATATGTCTATATGGCTATCTATCTATCTACCTATTTATCTATTTGCTTATCCATCTATCTAAGTATCTAAGTCTATATATCTATCTATCTATTTGTCAATCTTCCTATTTGCTTAATTATCTATGTATCTATCTATATATCTATCTATCAATCAATATATCTCACTATCATCAATATATATCACTATATATATATATATATATATATATATATATATATATGTCTGTATATCTATCTATCTATATGTCTACCTACTATGTATCTATGTGTCGGTGTGTGTATAAATCTATCTTTTTATCTATCTATCTGTCAACTATCTATATACTTATGTATATATCTATATATCAAACTTTCTGTATAAATATACATACATACATACATATATATATATATATATTTGTCTATATGCCTATATATATATATATATCTACATATTTTCTATTAATGTATCTATCTCTATCTATATATATGTCTATCTTTCTATCTCTCTTTCTATATATCTATTTATATATTTATATATCTATCTAAATATAAACTTACCTAAATTTTTACCTATCTATATATTTGTGTAACTATCATTCTTGTAATCTCTCTATATGCCTATCTTTTTATCTTTCTATGTGTCTAAGTATCTATCTATCTATTTGTATATCTTTTTATCTATCTATCTTTCTATCTATTTGTTTATCTCCCTATTTGTCTATCTTTCTATCTTTCTTTCTATGTGTCTAAGTATCTATCTGTCTGTATATCTTTTATCTATCTGTCTATCTATATTTTTATTTGTCTATGTATCAATCTATCTTTCTATCTCTCCATCTATCAATTCTTATATCTATCAATCTGTCTATATATCTATCTATCTATTTAAATGTTAATCTGTAAATTTATTAATCTGCATATCTTTCTATCTATCTATTTTTCTATCTATCCACCTATCTATATATCTATCTCTCTAGTTTTCTATTAGTCTATTACTAAAACTATCTATATATCAATTTGACTATCTATCTATCTATTTATCTGTCTATTTATCTAACTATCTATTTGTCTATTTATCTATTTTTCTACTAGTCTATCTGTATAACTATCTATTTGTCTAACTGCTTATTTCTTTAAATAAATATATGTCTATCTATCCATTTGTGTAATTATATAACTATGTTTCAATCTAATTAAGTATCTGTCTTTGTGTTTATCAATCTATTAGTCAACCTATCTATCAATCTATCAATCTATAAGTCTATTTGTCTATAATTCAACCTGTCTATTAGTTATTAGTCTATAAATTTATCAGTCAGACTATCTATTTATCTTTTTATTTATCTATCTAAATTTCTAACCGTCAATGTATCATTCTATCATTTTGTCTATCGTCTATCTGTCTATATGTGTACATGTTGATCTATCTATTAGACTATTATTCTATTTACCTATCTATTAATATATATAAATATCTTTTGTATAAATGTCTATATGTGTATCAATCTATCTTTGTAACTGTCTATTTGTCTATCTATATATCTATCTGTCTGTCTGTCTAACTATCTAATTGTTTTTCTACTTATTAGTGTATCATTTAATCTATATATCTATCAAGCTATATATCAATTTATTGATCTCTATATCTATCTGTCTGTCTATCTATTTGTTTATCTATCTATCTTTCTATTTGTCTATATGTCTATCTAAATATGTGTCTATCTATCTATCTATGTAGCTTTGTATTTGTCTATGTATATATCAAACTATTTATCTAACTATTTATATGTCAATCTATCTATCAGTCTATCTATCGATCTATCTATCTATCTATCTATCTGTATGTCTGTCTGTTTTTCTTTCTATTTGTATATCAGTATATCTTTTTATTTTCTTATCTATCACTCTTTCTATCTCTTTATTTTTCTATCTATCTTTTTGTTTATCTGTCAATCTACCTATTTGTCAAACTATTCTTATGTTTGTATATTTATCTTTGTATCTAATTATCAGTTTATTTTTCAATGTGTCTATTTGTCTAGTTGACTATGTGTCTAATTATCTATATCAGTCTATCTTTCTTGCTATTTATATATATATATATCTATCTATCTATTTATCTATCTATCAATATATCCATCTATCTAACTATCTGTATATCTGCCTATAAGTATATTTGTAAAATTTGATATCTAGCTATCTTTCTATATTTTTATTTAGATATTTGTCTATCTATCTATCTATCTATCTATCTATCTATATATCTATCTACTAAATGACTATCTATATATTTATTTATCAATATATTGCTAGCTATATCTATCTATCTTTTTATTTGTCTGTCTATCTGTCTATGTATATATTTTTCTATCAATATATCTGTATATTTATCTATCATTCTATTTGTCTATATGCCTCTTTTTTTATCTATATATCTATTTATGTATATGTGTATATATAAATATATCTATCAATCTTTTTATCGTATCTATTTGCTATCATATAATCAATCCTAGTATTCATCTGGTCTTATTGACTATGAGTATTATTGTCTGTCTGATAATCTATATATATGTCCTATCTATCTATAGTGTCATTTGTGTAAATTTCCTATTTAGCTATATCTTTATCTTTCTAGCTATCGATTTGTCTATCGAGCTAACCTTTTATATGTACTAGCGATCAATTTTTTTATTTATAATCTATCTACATATATTTCTATCTTATCTATTGTCTATTTGATATATATCTATCAGTCTATCTACCTAACTACTTTCTATCGGTCTGTCTGTATAGTTGTCAATTAATCATCTATATATTTATCTATCTCTCTATCAGTCTATCTATATATTTTTGTTTCTATCTATCTTTCTCTAGTTGTCTATTTGTCTATCACTATATATCTATCTATGAATTTGGCTATCTATCTATCTATCCATATGTCTATCTGTGTATATTTATACATATATCAATCAATTAATCAATATATATATATATATATATATATATATATATGCCTATCTATCGATCTGTTTAGTTGTCTATTTATTTATCGGTCTATAGTTTTATCTATCTATCTATGTATTTTTCTTTCTTTCTATTTCTCTAAATAATTGCACGTTTATATATAATATATATATATATATATATATATTTGTTATCTATTAACTATCTTTTTATCTAACTATATAACTATATTTCTATTTATCAGTCTTTTAGTCAAAAGTCTTTTTGTCGATTTTGTCTATTATTCTATATGTTTATAGTCTATATCTGTATATATCTATCTTTCTATAAGTCTATCAATTTAGTAGTCTACTGATATCTATTTAATATATATTCTATCTATATATCTGTAATATGCAATCTGTCTATCTATATCTTTGTCTATCAAATGATTTATCTATGTGTCTATCCATCGATCTAGTATGTGTATATGTTTTTTATGTCCATATCTATCTATATCTATCAATGTACTATATCTATATATCTACCTATTTGTTTATATATCTATCTGTATGTCTATCTATCTATATATTTCTTTGTTTATCTATCTATTTGTATTTCTTTTATTATGTCTATCTATTGTGTGTCTATCTCTCTATCTTTATATTTGTCAACTTGTCTATATGTCTATCTATGTATCAATCAATCAATTAATTTATCTATCTATCTTATCTTTGAATTTATATCTAAATCTATCTATCTATCTATATGTCTATATCTCTATCTATTTATCTATCTGTCTCACTCTCTATTTGTCTAATTATCTATTTGTCTATCTATATATCTTTCTATTTATGTATCATTCTATTTAGTTACTCAGTCTTTCTTTCTTTCAGACTATCTGTCTATTGTATGTCTATCTATCTATCTTTCTATGTGTCTAAGTATCTATCTATTTTTAATATATCTCTTTCTATCTATCTATATATCTATCTATATATCTATCTCTTTATATTTTTATCTATCAATCTATC
>JAREIK010001315.1:90815-116820 GCA_029783825.1 Sapria himalayana
GTAACTGTCTATTTTGTCTATCTATATATCTATCTGTCTGTCTGTCTAACTATCTAATTGTTTTTCTACTTATTAGTGTATCATTTAATCTATATATCTATTCAAGCTATATATCAATTTATTGATCTCTATATCTATCTGTCTGTCTATCTATTTGTTTATCTATCTATCTTTCTATTTGTCTATATGTCTATCTAAATATGTGTCTATCTATCTATCATGTAGCTTTGTATTTGTCTATGTATAATATCAAATTTATCTAACTATTTTAGTCATCTATCTATCAGTCTATCTATCGATCTATCTATCTATCTATCTATCTGTATGTCTGTCTGTTTTTCTTTCTATTTGTATATCAGTATATCTTTTTATTTTCTTATCTATCACTCTTTCTATCTCTTTATTTTTCTATCTATCTTTTTGTTATCTGTCAATCTACCTATTTGTCAAACTATTCTTATGTTTGTATATTTATCTTTGTATCTAATTATCAGTTTATTTTCAATGTGTCTATTTGTCTAGTTGACTATGTGTCTAATTATCTATATCAGTCTATCTTCTTGCTATTTATATATATATATCTATCTATCTATTTATCTATCTATCATATATCCATCTATCTAACTATCTGTATTCTGCCTATAAGTATATTTGTAAAATTTGATATCTAGCTATCTTTCTATATTTTTATTTAGATATTTGTCTATCTATCTATCTATCTCTATCTATCTATATATCTATCTACTAAATGACTATCTATATATTTATTTATCAATATATTGCTAGCTATATCTATCTATCTTTTTATTTGTCTGTCTATCTGTCTATGTATATATTTTTCTATCAATATATCTGTATATTTATCTATCATTCTATTTGTCTATATGCCTCTTTTTTTATCTATATATCTATTTATGTATATGTGTATATATAAATATATCTATCAATCTTTTTATCTATCTATTTGCTATCAATATATCAATCTATTATTCAATCTGTCTTATTGACTATGAGTATATATGTCTGTCTGATAATCTATATATATGTCTATCTATCTATATGTCAATTTGTGTAAATTTCTATTTATCTATATCTTTATCTTTCTATCTATCTATTTGTCTATCTATCTACCTTTTATATGTCTATCGATCAATTTTTTTATTTATTAATCTATCTACTATATATTTCTATCTATCTATTTGTCTATTTGATATATATCTATCAGTCTATCTACCTAACTATCTTTCTATCTGTCTGTCTGTATAGTTGTCAATTAATCTATCTATATATTTATCTATCTCTCTATCAGTCTATCTATATATGTTTGTTTCTATCTATCTTTCTCTAGTTGTCTATTTGTCTATCACTATATTATCTATCTATGAATTTGGCTATCTATCTATCTATCCATATGTCTATCTGTGTATATTTATACATATAGCAATCAATTAATCAATATATATATATATATATATATATATATGCCTATCTATCGATCTGTTTAGTTGTCTATTTATTTATCGGTCTATAGTTTTATTATCTATCTATATATGTATTTTTCTTTCTTTATTTCTCTAATAATTGCACGTTTATATATATATATATATATATATATATATATATATTTGTTTATCTATTTAACGATCTTTTATCTAACTATAACTATATTTCTATTTATCAGTCTTTAGTCACAAAAAGCTTTTTTGTCGATTTGTCTATTATTCTATATGTTTATATGTCTATATCTTTATATATCTATCTTTCTATAAGTCTATCAATTTATTAGTCTATCTGTATATCTATTTAAATATATATTTCTATCTATATATCTGTTAATATGCCAATCTGTCTATCTATATCTTTGTCTATCAAATGATTTATCTATGTGTCTATCCATCTATCTAGTATGTGTATATGTTTTTATGTCCATATCTATCTATCTATCTATCAATGTATATATCTATATATCTACCTATTTGTTTATATATCTATCTGTCTGTCTATCTATCTATATATTTCTTTGTTTATCTATCTATTTGTATTCCTTTTATTATGTCTATCTATTGTGTGTCTATCTATCTATCTTTATATTTGTCAACTTGTCTATATGTCTATCTATGTATCAATCAATCAATCAATCAATTGATCTATCTATCTTTCTTTGAATTTAATATCTAAATCTATCTATCTATATGTCTATATCTCTATCTATTTATCTATCTGTCTTACTCTCTATTTGTCTAATTATCTTTTTGTCTATCTATATATCTTTCTATTTATGTATCATTCTATTTAATTATCTTTCTTTCTTTCTTTCAAACTATCTGTCTATATGTCTATCTATCTATCTTTATATGTGTCTAAGTATCTATCTATTTTTAATATATCTCTTTATCTATCTATCTATATATCTATCTATATATCTATCTCTTTATATTTTTATCTATCAATCTATCTATTTTTCTAATTATCTATCTATCTTTCTACATATCTATCTTTTGATTTGTGCATCTATCTTTCTATCAATCTATCTATATATCTATATTTTGATATATCTGTCTGTCAATTTGTAAATTTATTTACTTATCTATCTATCTATTTGTCTATTTATTTATCTAATTTTATATCTATCTCTTTAGTTTTCTATTAGTCTATCACTCTAAATATCTATCTGTCAATAAGGATATATATCAATCTAGTTATTTTTCTATCTAATTGTCTATCTATCTATATACCTATCTATCTATCTCTCTATCAGTCTATCTGTTTATTTGTCTAATTATATTTCTCTCTATAATTATATATGTACATTCATCTATTTGTCTATCTAACTATTTCTCAAAATAATTTTATGTCTATCTATCATTTTGTGTAATTGTCTATCTTTTTATCTAATAAAGTAACAGTCTTTATATATACGTCTATTAGTCATTTCATATATCTATCTATCTATATGTTATTATGTATATTTGTCTATCTGTCTATAAATCTCTTATTCTATTTGTCTATCTTTCTTTCCATCAATCTATCTAAATATCTAATAATCTATGTATCATTCTATCTATTTCTCTATCATCTTTTTGTCTATCTGTCTACAATATCTTTTTATCTATTTGATTATTTTACTATTTACCTATCTATCTATATGCCTATCTATCTCTCTGTCTATCTATATATTTGTCTATGTATTTACCATTGTATTTATCTATTTATTTGTTTATTTGTCTATCTATTTATATGTCTATCTTTCTATCAATCTATTTGTCTATTTGTATATGTGTCTATCTATCTATGTATCTATATATCTATCTATCTTTTTGTTAATCTATCTATATTGCTATGTGTCCATCTATATATTTGTTTTTGCTATCTATCTATCTAACTATAAGTTTATTTATATATCTATCTATCCATCAAATCTTTCTATCTATCTAGTCATTTATCAATCTATCACTCTTTCAATCTATATTTATGTTTATATGCTTTTTTTGTCAATCTATTTGTCTATATGTCTTTCTATTTATCTATCTATCTATCTAAATACCAAATTTTTTTTTTCTATCGATCTCTCAATCAATCTATTTGTATATCTACCTATATGTTAATATATTTATATGTTTATCTATTCATTTGCCTATTTATCTATATGTTAATATATTTATATGTTATCAATCTATCTATCGATATAAAAATATTCCTATTTGTATATCTCTCTATCTACCTATCTAGTAATCAATCAATCTATTTATTTGTCTATGTGACTATCTGTCTAAATATCTAAATGTTTATTTGTTTTTCTATCTATCTGCATATCTGCCAATCTATTTATTTGTCAATCTAATTACTTGTCTATCTATCAATCTATCTATTTATTCATCTATTTATAAATTTATCTATCACGTTATTTGTTTATCTATCTATTTATATGTCGAATTGTCTAATTTTCTATCTATATATGTGTCAATCTACAAATTTTTATATCGACCTATTTGTATATCTATCTATTTACTATTTGACTATCTGTATATTTGTTATATATTAGTCTATTTATCTATTTCTAATCTATTATTCTATCTATCTATATCTTTATATCTATCTTTCTTTCTTTCTATATATGTTTTAGTTTATCTTTCTTTCAATCTATCATTATGTGTGTCTATCTGTCGATATATATATCTATCTATCTCTCTATTTTCCTATCTCTCTATTAATCTATCTTTCTATTTTCCTATCTATCTAACTGTCTATATGTGTATTTGTCGGTATATCTATTTGCCTATCGGTCTATATGTCTATTTCTCTATCAATCTATTTGTCTATATGTACAACTATCTTCGTGTCTATCCTTGTATTTGTCTATATGTCTAAATGTCTATCTATTTATCTGTTTGTCTATCTATTTTTCTATCTTTTAATCAATCAATCTGTATATCTATCTTTTGGTATATCAAACTAGTTCACTTTCTTTTTATAAGAATATTTATCTATTTAGATGTCTATCTATCTACCTATTTGTTTATCTATAGTTCTATATATTAGTCTATCTATATATTTATATATCTATATGACTAAATCTCTATATTTCTATCTATTTATCTATATGTCTATCTATCTTTCAGTTTATCCATCTATCTATTTGTCTATCTATCTATCTATCTATCTATCTATCTATATCTCTATCTATCTATATATTTATCTATCAATCTATCCAACTATTTATCTAACTACGTAGCTATCTATCTATTTGTCTATTTATCAAGTTATCCATTTATCTATCTATCTACATATCTATCTATCTATCTATTAGTTTATCTATATATTTATAAATCTATATATCTATATATCTAACTCTCTTTAAATATATTTATTTATCTATCTTTCTATTTATCTATGTAATCGACTATCTAACTATCTGTATATATATATATATATATATATATATCTCTCTCTCTCTCTCTCTCTATTTAACTATATGATTATATAGCTATCTATCGATCTATTTATTTATTTTCTATCTATCTATCCATCTCTCTATCTTCTTAGTTATCTTTGTGTATATCTACCTATTTATTAATATATTTATATGTTTATCTATCCATTTGTCCATTTATCTTTCTATCTATGTATGTGTATATCTGACTATCTGGATATCTATCAAAATGACTCTTTGTCTATCTCTATATCTATCTACTAATCAATCTACCTTTTTATCTGGATATATGACTATCTATTTATATATCTATATGTTTATTTATTTTTCTATTTATTTGCCTATCTACCTATCTATCTATTTGTCAATCTAATTACTTATCTATCTATCAATCTATTTATCTATCTATTTATAAATCTATCTATCAGTTTATTTATTTATCTATCTATTTATATGTCTAATTGTCTGTTATCTATATATGTTTCAATCTAGATATTTTCCTATTGACCTATTTGTCTATCTAACTATTTATTATTTGACTATCTGTAAATTTATCTATATATCAAGATATTTATCTATTTCTGAATATATTATTCTATCTATCTATATATCTATCTATCTTTCTTTCTATATATGTCAGCCTATCTGTCTATTTGTCGTTCTTTCAATCTATCTTTCTGTGTGTCTTTCTATCTATATGTATATTCTTTTTATTTTCTTATCTATCTATCAATCTATCTTTCTATTTTCCTATCTAGCTAACAGTCTATCTGTGTATTTGTTGGTATGTCTATTTTTCTATCTCTCTATATGTCTATTTCTCTATCAATCTATCTGTCTATAAATACAACTATCGATGTTCTATGCATTTATTTGTCTATGTGTATATGAGTCTATGTGTCTGGTTCTAAATATCTATCTATTTGTCTATCTATTTATCTATCTATTAATCAATCAATCTATATATTTATCTTTTGCTGTATCGAACTATTTGATATCTTTTTATAAGAATATTTCTCTATTTGGATGTCTATCTATCTGCCTATTTGTTTATCTATAGATCTATATATTAGTCTATCTATATATTTATATATCTACAAGTCTAAATCTCTATATTTCTATCTATTTGCGTATCTGTCTATATGTCTATCTGTCTTTTGGTTTAGCCATCCATCTATCTGTCTATCTATATTTTTATCTATCTATATGTTAATCTGTCAATCTAACTAACTATCTATTTGTCTATTTATCTATTTATCAAGATATCTATTTATCTATCTATTTACATATCTATATATCTGTCTATTAGTTTATATATGAATTTATAAATATAGATATCTATATATCTAACTCCCTTTAAATCTATTTATTAATCTCTTTATTTATCTATCTATCTAACTATCAAACTATCTGTCTAACTATTTATCTATATATTTGTGTATATATATATATATATATATCTCTCTCTCTCACTATTTATCTATATGATTATATATTTATCTATCAATCTATTTATCTATTTTCTATCTATCTATTTACACTACAAGAAAATGTTGATTTAGCTAGGAAACTTTAGCTAGGGATTAATCCCTAGCTAAATTGCAAAGGATTAGCTAGGAAATAGCTAGGGAATAGAAAGTGATTTATGTTTTTTCATTAAAATAAAAATTTGTAATGGATTAGCGACAGATTAGTAATGAAATAATTTCGTAAATTCCACCTCAGAAAAAAGTGGGGAATTTAGCAACGGATTAGCTACAGATTAGTGATGGAATATTTTCATAAATTCCACTCAAGAAAAGTAGAGAATTTAGCGATGGATTTAGCGACGGAATTTTTCTAGTTAATAAAATCTAGAATTTAGCGACGGATTTTGAGATGGAATTTCCCTAGCTAATAAAATCAAGAAATTAGCAATGGATTTAGCAACAGAATTTCCCTAGCTATTAAAATCTAGAATTTAGCGAAGGATTTAGCGACGGAATTTTCCTAGCTAATTACATCTGTAACATAGCGAGAAATGTCATCTATAGAATTTACTAGCTAATTACATATTGAACATAGCGACAGATTTTAGCGACGTAATTTTTCTAGCTAATTACAACATGAAATTATAGCTACGGATTTAGATATGTAATTTTTTTTGCTAATTACATAATTAATATAGCGACGGAACTTTTCTTGCTAATTACTTCTTGAATATAGTTATGGATTTTAGTGATGTAACTTCCCTAGCTAATAAAATCTTGAATATATCGACAGATTTAGCGAGGGAACTTCTCTAGCTAATTAAATCTGGAATATAGCGACGGATTTAGTGACTAAAACTAAATATCTATCTATATAATTATTAATCTTTCTATCTATCTTAATAATTTTTAATCTATATATTTCTATATCTATCTATTTGTCTATATAGCTATATATCTATCTATATATCTATCTATATATCTATCTATATATCGAACTATATATATATGTGTGTGTGTGTGTGTGTGTGTGTGTGTGAATCTCTGTATATATATCTATCTGTCAACCTCCCTATTTACTTATCTATATATTTGACTATTTATCTATCTTACTATTTGTTTATCTGCCTATCCATCTATCTGAGTTTTTCTCAATCTATCTATTTGTCTATCTGCCTATTTATCAAACTATCTGTCTATTTGTGTGTGTGTGTGTGTGTCTGTGTGTGTATTTCTTTCTATCTGACTATCTATCTATCTATTAATATATCAATCAATTAATCTATCTATCTTTCTATCTATGTATATATATATATCTATCCTTTTTTCTACCCTTCTATCTATATTTTTATTTATCTATATATCTATCTATCTTTTTATTTTCATATCTGTCTATCTAGCTATATGTCTATTTTTTTTATCTGTCGATTTGTCTCTCTTTGTATCACTTTATCTATCTATGTTTATGTGTCTATGTGTCTATGTGTCAACGTGTCTATGTATCTATGTGTCTATGTTACTATGTGTCTATGTGTCTATGTGTCTATGTGTCTACGTGTCTATGTGTCTATGTGTCTATGTGTCTATGTATCTATGTTTCTAACTAACTAACTTTCTGTATGTCTATCTATCAATAAATCTTTCTCTCTATCTATATATATATATTTCGATTTGTCTATTTGTCTATTTGTCATTCTGTATATGTTTCTATTTATCTTTCTGTCTACTTGTTTATCAGTCTATCTATTTATTTGTAAATCTATCTTTCTAACTATCTATATATTTTATTATTTGTCTATCTATCAATCTCTTTATCTACCTATCTATCTTTATCTTTATCTTTATATTCATCAATTAGACTATCATTCTATCTATCTATCTATATGGCTGCCTAACTATCTGTATATCTCTTTATCTATCTATCTATTTATCCATATATCTATTTATCTATCTATGTATCAATTTGTATAACTATCTTTATATTTGTCTATCCAACATTCTATCTATTTCTCTATATATCTTTTAGTTTATAAGTATATTAGACAATGTGTATATTTATTTATCTATCTATCTTTAGATCAATTTTTATGTCTGTCTAACACTCTATTTGTTTATCTATCTACCTGTCAATATTTCTATCTATCAATTTGTAAATCTATCTAACTATTTAATTCTATATCTATCTATCTAGCTATCCTTTTGATTATCAATCTGTTTGTCCATGTGTTTATCTTTCTATATGTCTATCTACATATCTAGCTATCTATCTATATATCTATCTGTCTATCTACCTATCTATCTATATGTTTATCTATCTATCTAACTATTTGTCCATCATTCTATCTGACTATTTGTCTATCTTTCTATATGTCTATCTATCTATCTTTCTATATGTCTTTTTGTCTATCTATCTTTTTATATATCTGCCTATTTATCTAATTGTTTAACTATCTAACTATCTTTCTATATTTATCTCTATCCATCCATTTGTCTAACTATCTAACTATCTGATTTTTCTATGAATCATAGTTTATCTACCTATCTGACTATCTATATATGTGTTTAGGTGTCTATCTATCTATTTGTCTACCTATTTATATGTCTATATATATATATATATATATATATATATATATATATATATATATATATATATATATATATATATATAGTTATCTATCTATTTTTCTATCTGTCTATCTGTCTATCTGTCTATCTTTCGATCTATCTATTTGTCTATATGGCTATGTCTCTAACTCTTTATCTATGTTTGAGTTTATTAGTCTATAAGTCTATGTATCTATCTATCAATCTATCTAATTGTCTATATGTCTATCTGTTTATATGTTTATCTTTATATTTGTCTATCTACTGATTTTTAAATCTATCTATTGTCAATCTGTCTATATATCTATCTGTCTATATATCTATTTGTCTATTTGTCTATTTGTCTTTCTATTTTATATGTATCCCTCTATCTATCTATATGTATATCCTTCTAACTATCTATTTGTTTATGTGTCTATATATCTATATGTCTAAATATCAATCTATGTAACTATCTATCTATTTGTATATTTGTTATGTTTCTATTTATCTATCTGTCTGTCTATCTATCTATCTATATATCTATCTGTCTATATATATGACTATTAGTCTATCTATCTATATATCAATCTATAAATTTATCTATATGTCTATATATATATATATATATCAGTCTATCAATTTAATTTTATAAGTGCCTAATTATCTATCTATTTATTTTTCTATCTTTCAATTTATGTCTTTATGTTTCTATGTTTCTATCTATATATCTGTATATTTGTCTATTTGTCAATCTAACTATCTTATGGTTGATTTTTGTCTATCCATCTATCTCCCTATCTATATATCTTTTTATTTGTCCATCTCTGTATATGTCTCTTTGTTTATCTCTCTGTGTATCTATATGTTATTTATCTATCTACCTATATATCTATTGGTCAATTTGAATATCTATCATTATAACTATATCTATATGTCTATTAGACTATCAAACTACCCATCTTTCTGTCTATCTGTCTATATATATAAATATATAGAGAGACAGATAGATAAATAGATAAACAAATATATAAATAGATATATATACAGATAGATAGATAAATAGATGGATAGATATACAGATAGATAGAGAGATAGTTAATCAGATAGATAGATAGAAGTTAAACTAGTAGATAGATAGATAGATAGATAGATAGATAGATAGACAAATAGCTAGATAAACACATAGATGGATTATTTGATTGACACATTGATAGATAGATTTATAGACCGATAGATAGAAAAATTGATAAAAATAGATAGATTGATAGATAGATAAATAGATAAACAAATAGAGATATAGATAAATAGAAAGATAGATAGATGAATATATAAATAGATAGATAGATATATATATAAATAGATTGATTTGTAGACAAATTGATAGACTAATTGATGCACAAGTGTTAGAGAGATTATTAGATAGATTTATAGACACATTGATGGATAGATTGATAAATAGATTAATAGGCAGATTCATATACATTTAGATAAAAAAATAGATAAGAGAGATAGATAGAATGTTAGATAGATATATACAAAAATATGATAGATAAATAAAAATAAAGATAGAAAAACACATAGATTAACATATAGTTTGACAGATAGATTGACAGAAAGATAGATAGAAAGATATACAGATTGATAGAAAAATAAATATAAAGATTAAATATAGATAGATAGATAGATCCATATTTAAAATGATAGATATATTGATAGAATGATAGATAGAGAGATAGATAGATAGATAGATAGATTAATGACAGACAGAAATAAAGATAGATAAATTGATTGATTGATTGAAAGACAATTTGATCGATATATTGATAGAAAAATTAATAAACAGATTGATACATAGATAGATAGATTGATTGATAGATTGATTGATATATATATATATATATATATATACATAAAAAGTTAGATAGATGATAGATAGATAGATAGACAAATAGATAATTAGATAGATAGATAGACAGATAGATTTAAAGAGAGATTGTACGATAGATAAAAAGATAAACATAAATATAGATAGATCGATAGTTAGATAGATAGATATATAAATAGATAAATAGATAAATAGATAGATAGATAGAATTTTTGATCGACATATTGATATATAGATTGATAGACTGATTTATAGAGAGATTGAAAGATAAATTAATAGAAATATAGATAGATTGATTAAATGATTGATATTTAGATAGATAGACAACTAGGTTAATTGATTGATTGATAAATACATAAATAAATAGATTGATTGATAGTCATATTGATCGATAGACTGATAGATAGATTGATAGAGTGATATATAGATAGATGGATAGACAATTAGATAGAATGATAGATAGACAAAAATATAGAGAGATAGATAGACATATAGATAGACTGATACATAGATAGAAAAACAGATAGATAGACATATAGATTGATATAATTATAGTTAGATAGATAGACATATATATAAATTGATATCTAGATAAATATATAGATAGATAGATAGATAAAAAGATAGACAGAAAAGATAGATAGGCAAATAGATAGAGAGAAAGTTAAACAGATAGATTGATAGATAGAAAGAATGACAACTAGAAAGAATGACAGACATATATATAGACTTATAAAAATACAAATAGAAAGGTAGATATATAGATAGATATATTGGTAGATACATAAACAGATAAACAAATAGATAGACAATTAGATAAATAGGCAAAATGATAGACATATAGCTAGACAGACATATCGGAAGACTGATAGACAAATAAATATACAAATAGATAGACAAATAGATAGATAGAAAGGTATATTGATAGATAGATATAGAGATAGATAGCTAGATAAATAGATAGATTGATTGATTGAAAGATAGATATACAGATAGATAGATAGATAAAGAGATAAAAAATTGATAAATCAATAGATACAAAGATGGATAGATATATAGATTGATAAATTAACAAATAGATAAATGGATATATAGATAAATAAATATATAGATAGATAGATAGATAGACAGATAAACAAACAGACAAATAGATATACAGATATATAGATAGACAGATAAACAAACAGACAAATAGATATACAGATATATAGATAGACATATAGATAGATAGACAGATAGAGAAATAGACCAATAGATAGACAGATATACTAACAAACAAACAGAGAGATAGACATATAGATAGAGAGACATGTAGACAGATAAATAGATATATCACTACAACAAAACAGCAAATTAATGACGCTTTATATCTTGACGCTTTTAGAAAATGTCATTATACTATTTGCAATTAGACATTTAATGACACTTTTCTAAAAGCATCATTATTTGGAAAATGTATTAAGTTTTTATGACACTTTCTAGAAGTGTCATTGTTACTACAACAAAACTTAAAATTAATGACGCTTTATATTTTGATGCTTTTATAAAATGTCAGTATTATATTTGTAAGTAGACATTTAATGATACTTACTAGATGTGTCATTGTTAAGACTAATATGTTAGGAAAATTACTTACCTCCTTAAAAATTTCCAAGGAATAAGGGGCTGAAAATTAAAAACCTTGTCACTTTTATTTGTATCGTGGATGTGAAAAATTTAATTTTGAATTTATTGATTTATAACTAATTTCTTATTTATTTTTTTTAATAATTAATAATATTTTTATTTTTACTCTATAATAATAAAAAAAATTATCAAATTTTATTTGAAAATTATTTATTAAAAATAAATATAAATTTATGATAAAATTTAAAAATATCTAAATATTTTTACATTCAAAATTGAGTTTTTTATTTATAAAATAAGTAATAATATTTAATTTTAAAATTAATTTGTTAATATTTAATTTATCCCTAAGAGAAATAAAAATATAATGTAAATATAAGGTGATTTAATACAATTATGTGATTAATTTAATATTATTTTTAACTTAATTTAATATAATGAAGAATCGATCGCTCAAAAGACGTACGCGTCTTCTTCATCACGTTCGGTCATTTCCAACAGCTCGGCTTCAAGCTCGCGTCTCTGATATTATTTGCCATATTTGCAGCATCTTGTAAGTTTCCCCATTAAGTTTCTAATTGTATCTGCTCTTTTGTACATTTAATTTTTATCAAAAAATAGTGCATTGAATCACTAGAATTGACGAGGTTAACCTATTGGCAATCAGTAGTCATCAGCATACTTAGGCCATTACATGAACCACTACCACATCTTAGCATTGTTTTGGTTACGTTCTTGTCAGTACAACTTCTAACAAAACACCATTAACTACCAGCTCTTTACTCATTTCAGTTGTTGACTTATACTTAGTCTTTTCCTTATTTTTCTCTTAAGTTGTGGTAGTTTATTTTGTAAAGTCAGTGGGGGTGTTCTCCCACATAGTGGGGTATTTTTCAATTTATCTTTAATGCCTATTTGAAGGCTGATTGGGTCATGAATGTAACGGATAGAAAAGAGAAAGCTGCATATTTTTTGCTCACCAACTGCTCGACAAAATTCTTCTTCCATAATTATCTTGTTTCTCTAAGCATCCAATATCTTGATTCTCTAAGTATTCACGTAACATCTTTATATTATATATTGTGATAATTTTTTCATGGAATTTGGATGAGAGGGTGAGCGATAGGGTTTTGTATGATATTTTAATTCAAGCTGGGAGAGTTCTGAAGTTGCACTTTGCTCAGGATAAGGAGAGTGACAAATTCAAAAGATATGCTTTTGCAGAATATGAAACTCGTGAGATTGCAGATTATGTTGTCAAGCTTTTCTCTGGTCTAGTGGTTATCTATGATCGTACCCTAAAGTTTACGGTGTGTCCATTATTTTCTACAAGCATTTGACTGTATGTGAATTTATCTATTCTGCTGGATCGAGTTGTTGTACTTCCTGCAGTTTCTCCTACTACCCATTGGACATGATTTTGCCTGTTATGAATTAAACTAGCAAAACTCTTCTTTGTGCAGATTTCAGGGCAATATAAACTACAGAACATCTGTAATGTGATTGTTTCTTACCCAAATTCATTTGGAATACCAATGCATTCTCCTTTGCTGCTAAGTGGAAGTGAAAACTCACTTCAATCCAAGCGATTGTTTGAGTCATGTAGGAGATCTTCCTATTATTCTCCTCGTTGTTATTCAGGAGGTACTATACTTCTAGAACTTTCATGAGTTGTGATTCCTTTTTGGGTCTATTTTCTTCAGCGTCTCTTGTGCTGTATACTTTTTGATTTTATTCAGTGCCAGCCTTCCCTAATAGCATGAACCACCCCAATGTATATGGGTCACCTTTCTCTGGCATTTCTTATGATTTGGATTAGAGACTTTCTGGGTCGCCACTTGGGTCTGGCAGCCAGTTAAGGTCCGGAAGCTATGATAGGAGTAGCAGTATACCATACCAATCCTATTGGTAATCTTTAAAAGTTTTTATTTTTAAGCTTCAAATGCATCAAGTAGATGTTTGTCTCTGTGTATAAGAAGCCTGGTATGTCGCCTGTTTGGAGTGTGCTGTAAAACTTAATTTATTTGTGTATTTTGTGTAGACTCTGCAATGTTGTTTATTAAGTTTAGTAGCTTTACTTAGTGGATACCTCCTGATTTACTATTTTTGAAAGCTTCATCATTCCAAGTACCATTTTCCTTAACATTGTCTCATCTTTCCTAGCTTAGCATTTTATTTGACAATACCTTATTTGTTCATGGAAAATTACTATCATGATGAAGTAAAAACTGCTAGAATAGTTTTTTTTTCACCCTTTACCCAATCTCCCTTACCAACCTCAGGGTAGATGTAATGACCAATTTTTATACATTAGTGATGGTTTAAACACGTCTAAAAAAATTCTAGAATAGTTAGTTTCAAGGAAAAATGTATGCTTTGATGATTAAATTGTAGTGTTAGATGTTGATAATGGAGGGATGATGGAGTGGCCCTTGTTCATTGTGTATCTGTAGCATAGCTTGATCCAACTTACTAGCCATCTAGACTAAATTTGGTTCGAGTCTTATGCTTGACATGGGTCATGTTGGGTCTTGGGGTGGTGCTTGTGAGACTGTGATTTGAGCATACATGATAGATACAAAAAATGTCATGAGTTGGGGTGATAAGGGTGGGCATGTGATTTACCTTCTGACACATGACCCACCTTGAACCATGCTTTCTTTAATGCAACAACTATGCAACCATTCCATTGAATGTTTTATGTGGGTGGAATCCAACATTGGATTTTGTTTGGTTTGGTAAAAAAATTATACAATTCTCCTAAAATTAGTTGTTAAGGTTAGAACACTAAGCTTAGATAAAATAGAAAGTAAGCTGAAAACTATTTAAGATTTATATAAAAATGTATAATGACTAATTTATAATTTGGATATAAATTATAATAATAGTTTTTATATATTCATTATAATATTAATTTATTAATATAATTTATAGAATAATATCCTATTTTATTATAACTTTTCTTTAGAGAAAATTAAATATTTTAATAATAAATATTTTTATAACTACATAAACAATAAAAATGTATGATTTTTAAGAATAAAAAAATAGAGATATATTATATATTTCATCTCCTAAAATAGAGATATAAATAAAATTTTTAATTTTATATACAAAAATTTTTGAGTTGTGATCTTTTTGAGTCAAGTTACTAGTTTGTCGATTAAACTAGTTAAAATTTTTAGTAATGCTCGAACTCGAATTAATCTTACACGAGTTGATTTTTGATCGAATTTTAATTGAGTTGAGTCCGAGTAGCTTGTGAGTTGTCTCGTCTCATTAGCACCTAAAGTTATAACCACAAATTAACTAATTGATTGATAATATTCCAAAATGCGAATCTATTCCATAATGGAACATGATAATATTTTGGGTGGCTAAATATATTTTTCTTGATTACTCTAATATTTATAAATGATTTTTGATTCAATGAATATTCTTGAGTGTTAATTTTTTTCTAAGTATCATAATAAGCTGGTGACTCTCAAATTTTATTTATCCCACAATTTTCATAGAGGAGGTTTTTGGACAGTCATTTAAGACCTTCCTTTTGAAAGAAGATATGGATATCATAATATCATCAACAGATGTATCATCTAATTGCTTTATGTTCTATATATGGTAAGAGAAACATTTAATATGTTTTTCATATATTTTAACTATCTTATTTATGCTTTAATTTTTCATAATGAGAATTGTATTTAATATTAGTTAAATTAAAATATTAAAACTTTTAAATATTGTGTGAAATTAAATCAGGCACTTGCATACAAAGATGGTTGATGCTAAAGAGGCAGAGAGATTTATTTTTGTAAATCCAACCTTGGTTTCCAAAGCTTGATTGGGAGAAACAAGCAAGAAAAATAGGTCAAGTGTTATAGCTAATCGGTTGATGAATGCAAATAATGCAGATTTTGTTTTTATTCCATATAACCTAGGGTAAGTTATTTAACATAGGTAAGATTATAAGTATGCATATTTGTCAAATTATAAATGTTATGTTGTTACACTAATGTTAATTTTGTAGTTGTCATTGGGTATTGGTGGTACTTGACATAATGACTTTGATCACCTATTACCTTGATTCCTTGAATCATCAACCTTCAGATGATCTTAAAGACATTGTTAATATGTAAGTTTTTCCCTTCTTATTACAGAATGAAGCATTTATTGGTAACAAAATTTTTTTTTCTTAATGTAGGGCTCAAAGAAATCTTCACTTTAAAAAACATACCTCATCAAAAATTTTATGCCATAATTGATAAATCTCCTGCTTTATATTTATCCATTACTATTAACTCTATTTTTGTTGTTGTTAAATTTGTTTAATCGTATATGTCAATTATTATATAAATTATTTTTATGATATGTTGATATCATTCCTATTTTTTTTCTAATACTCTATAATATATTTTTTTCTGCAAGTGTAAGTATTTATTGTTCATCTTTTTGTATGCAGGTTACCTTATTTGTAAATTAACTCTCAACTTTGTCAGGGTAGCAGGAACCAGTTTTATGGAGATAAGGCAAAATTGGGTTGCATATATCAAAAATTTTGTATTGAATTTAAGAAATGAATGTTGAAATTGTGTTAATATTTTTTTGATTTGTAAGAAGTCCGAGTTCCCCATTGTACTTGAAAACTGTATTCTTGGTATGGATTATAAAGAATGTTATGCTTATGTGCATGCAGTATAATAATAACAGGTGAAATATATATTTACAATAATTATTAAATTTAAATTTATTTTATACATAATTTTCATTGACGCTTTTACTAAGTGTCATAGTATTAAAAAAATTTACGATAGCTACAACATATAATGACGTTTTTTTGTAGTGTCGTTGAATCATACCTCGACGCTAAAATAAAGCGTCATTGTTAATAAAAATGACACTTTATTTTAGCGTCGAGATATGATTCAACGACAATGCAAAAAAACATCATTATATATATATAGACTTTTTATGTTACGCTAGCGGATGACGCTATCAATAAGCGACATTATATATATATAATGATGTTTTTAAGCATCATTGATTATAGTTTTGTTGTAGAGTATAGATAATCAAATAGATTGATAAATAAATAGACATATAGATAGGCAGATAGATAGACAAATAGATATACATAAAGATAGATAGTTAGATAGATTGTTTAATAGACAAATTGATAGTTAAATTGATAGATAGATTTATAGATACATAGATAGATAGATTAATAGACAGATAAAAAATAGATTGACAAATAGATTAAAAAATAGATAGATAATTAGATAGACAAATAAATTGGTAGATAGACAGATAAATAGACACATAGATAGACACATAGATATATATAGAAATAGATAGATATGTATGTAAGTAGATAGACAGACAGACAAACAGATAATTAGATAGATATATAAATAAACATGATTGATACATAGATAGATACAAAGACTTATTGATAGATAGATAAATAATTCAAACGACACACACACACACACACACACACACACACATATATATATATATATATATATATATAGACAGTTAGATACATAGATAGATAAATAGATAGTTAGATAGATAGATAGATAGATATATAGACAGAAAGATAGTTAGATAAATAGACAAGCAAATAGATAGATAAATAGATAGATAGATATATAGTTAAACAGATAGATAAATGGATATATAAAGAGATAGATAAACAAATAGAATTATAGATAGATGTACACAAACATAAATATATAGATTGACAGATTGATCAATAGATTGATGGACAGATTGAAATGCAGATAGATATATAGATAGTAGAAAGATAGATAAGCAAATAGATAGAGAAAAAAAAATAGATAGATAAATAGATAGATAGAAAGCTAGATAGACAGCTTGATAGATACATAGATAGGTAGATTGAAAGATATATAGACATATTGATATACATATATAAAGATCAATATAGATAGATAGATAATTAAAAATATACATAGATAGATAGAAAAATAAATAAACAGATAGATAGACAAACTGATAGATAGATATCTACACACACATACAGATAGACATTTAGATAGACAAATAGGAAGATAGATCTGTACAGAGTCAAAAAGAAAGAAATAAAGAAAGATAGATAGATAGAAAGATAGCTTGATAAATATTTATATAGCTAGATAGATAAATAGAAAGATCGAAAAATATATAGATAGATCGATTGGTTGATTGATAAATAGATAAATATAAAGTTAGATCATATAGATAGACCGATAGAAATATATATATATATATATATATATATATATATATATATATATATACATACATACACACACATTCAAACAAACCAATAGACATATATATAGGCATATAGACAGATTGACTAATAAACAAAAAAGACAAATATATAGACTGAAAAATATACTTCCGGATAGATAGATTGACAATAAAATAAATAGGTAGACAAAAGGACATATAGATATAAAGATAATAGATAAACAAAGAAAGACGGATTTATAGACAGATAGAAAGTTAAATATACATATAGTAAGATTAAAAGATATGGAAACATATAGAATGATAGTTTTGTAAACATTTTCATAGGCATAGGCATATAGATATACAGATATCTAGAGAGATAGACAAAAAGATAGATAAATATAGATTGTTAGACAGATAGGTAGATAAATAGATAAAGAATAAATATATAGATAGATAAATTCATTGATTAATAGATTGGTGGATAGATAACAGATTGATCACTAGAAAGATTGATAAAAATATTGATAGAAATCTATATATATATATATATATATATATAATTACACAGATTGATAGATAAATAGACATATACACATATAGATAGAGAGTTTAATAGTTAGATAAATAGATAGTTATTATAGATAAATAGATTATTACATAGGTAGACAAATACATAGATAGATAGATAGATATACATATTGATTTATAAATAGATAGACAGATAGGCAAATAGATAAACAAATATATAAATAGATAGATTGATAAATAAATAAATAGATGGATAAATATACATATAGATAGAGAGATAGTTAATCAGATAGATAGATAGAAGTTAAACTAGTAGATAGATAGATGGATAGACAAATAGCTAGATAGACACATAGATGGATTGTTTCATTGACACATTGATAAATAGATTGATAGACTGATAAATAGACAAATTGATAGATAGATAGATAGATAAATAGATAGATAGATAGATAGATAAATAGATAGATAAAAAGACAAATAGATAAACAAATAAAGATATAGATATATAAAAAGATAGATAGATGGATGGATAGATAGATAGATTTATAGATAGACAGATAAATAGATAGATTTGTAGATAAAATGATAGACATATTGATTCATAAATGTTAGATAGATTGATAGATAGATTTATAGACATATTGATAGATTGATTGCTAAATATATTAATAGGCAGATTGATAGACAAATAGATAGAAAAATAGATAAAGAGATAGATAGAATGTTAGATAGATATATACATAAAAGATGATAGATAAATAGAAATAAAGATAGATCGAAACATAGATTGACATATAGTTTGACACATAGATTGATCAGATAGATAGATAGAAAGTTAGATAGAAAGTTCGATAGATATATATATAGATTGATATATAGATTAATAGAAAGATTAATAAATAGATTAATAGATAGATTCATAAATAGATTGATAGATATATTGATAGATAGATTAATAGACAGCTAGAAATAAAGATAGATAGAGAGATGATTGATTGATTGAAAGATAATTTGATCGATAGATTGATAGACAAATAAATAGACACATTGATACATAGATTGATAGATTGATAGATTGATTTATATATATATATATATATATATATATATATATATATAAATATATAAAGTTAGATAGATAGATAGACAGACAGACATACAGATAGATAGATAGATAGATAGTTAGTTAGTTAGTTAGATAAATAGATAGATAGATAGATATATAGACAAATTGATCGACAGATTGATAGATAGATTGATAGATTAATTTATAGAGAGATTGAAAGACAAATTGATAGAAATATAGATAAATAGATAGATTGATATATAGATAGATATATTGATTTATTGATTGATTGATTGATAAAAAGACAAATAAATAGATTGATTGATAGTCATATTGATCGATTGATTTATTGACAGATTGATAAATAGATTGATAGACTGATATCTAGACAAGTAGATAGACAATTAGATAGACAATTAGATAGACAATTAGATAGATAAATAGATAGACAAATAAATAGAGAGATAGATAGACATATAGATAGACTGATACATAGATAGAAAATATATAGCTAGACAAATAGATTGATATATAGATAGTTAGATAGATAGACATATAGATAAACTAATATCTAGACAGATAGATAGATAGATAGATAGATAGAAAGATAGAAAAATAGAAAGATCAAAAAATAAGATAGATAGGCAAATATATAGAGAAAAAGGTAAACAAATAGGTTGATAAGTAGATAGAAAGAGAGATATACAGCTAGATATAAAAAATGATAGATAGAAAGAATGACACCTATATAGACATATAGAAATACACATAGATATATTGATAGATAAATATAATGATAGATACATAGAAAGATAGACAAATATATAGATAGATAAATAGATAGATTGGTAAAATGACAGACAGATAGATAGCCAGACATATAAGAAAACTGATAAATAGATAGTTAAATAAATAGATAAACAAATAGATAGATAGAAAGATATATAGATTGATAGATATAGAGATAAATAGCTTGATAGATAGATAGATTGATTGAAAGATATATATATATATATAGACAAAAAGATAGAAAAATTGATAAATTGATAGATACACAAATTGTTTGAATAATAGATAGATAGAAAGATATATTGATTGATAAAAAGGTAGAAAGATAAATGGAAAGATATATAGATTGATAGATAAATAGATAGATAGACAGACAAATAGATAGATAGATCGATAGATATATAGATATATAGATAGACATATAGATAGAGAAACAGATAGAGAAATAGACTGATAGATAGACAGACATACAAACAAAAAATAGAGAGATAGATAGATAGACATATAGACATATAAAAAGATATATAGATAATCATATAGATTGAGAAATAAATAGACATATAGATAGGCAGATAGATAGACAAAGAGATTTACATAAAAATAGACTGTTAGATAGATTGTTTAATAGACAAAGTGATAAATAAATTGATAGATAGATTTATATATACATAGATAGACAAATTAATAGATAAATAAAAAATTGATTGACAAATAGATTGAAAGATAAATAGATAAATAAATAAATAAATAAATAATATATATATATATATATAAACATTTAGATAGACAAATATGTTGGTAGATAGGTAGATAAATAGACACATCGATATATAGATAAATAGATAGATAGGTAGGCATGTAGGTAGATAGACAAGATATACAAATAGATAAATAGATCGAATGATACACAGATAGATACATAGACATATAGATAGATAGATAAATAGATCAAAAAGACACATAGATAGACAAATATATAGATAGGTAGATAAATAGATAGATAAATAGACAGATAGATAGTTAGATAGATAAATAGACACATAGATAGATAAATAGAAAGTTAGATAGTTTGTTAAACAGATAGATAGACGGATATATAGATATATAGATAGACAGATAGATAAATAGATAGAATTATAGATAGATAAAGACATAGATAGATAGATAGATTGATTGATTGACAATAGATTAATGGATAGATTGAAAGTCAGATAGATAATAGATAGAAATAGAAAGAGATAAAATTAAACAGATAGATAGACACATAGATAGAAAGCTATATAGACAGCTAGATAGATACATTGATAGGTAGATAGATTGACATATATATAAACATATAGATAAACATATATATAGATAGATAGATAATTAGATAGATAAATAGACAGATAGAAAAATAGATAGATAGGTAGATAGACTAATTGATAGATAGATATCTACACACACATATAGATAGATATTTAGACTAATAGATAGAAAAATAGAAAGATAGATCGATACATAGTCAAAAAGAAAGAAAGAAATATATATAGATAAATAAATAGATAGATAGATAGACAAATATATAGACAAATAGATTTATTGATAGATAAATAGATAGATATAAAGTTAGAACATGTAGATAGACAGATATAAATATAAATATAAATATAAATAAATAAATAAATATATATATATATATATATATATATATTGACATTCAAACAGACCAATAGACAAATAGATAGGCATATAGGTAGATAAATAAATAGACAAAAAGACAAATATATAGACAGACAAATATATGGATAGATTGATAGATTGACAATAAAATAAATAGGCAGACAAAAAGACAAAAAAGATAATAAATAAATAGAGAGACAGACAGATTGATAGACAGATAGAAACTTAGACATATAGTAAGATAGATAGATATGGAGATATATAGAATGATAGTTTGGAAGACATTTTCATATGCAGATAGACAGATAGACAGATAGATAGATAAAAAGATAGATAGATAGATAGATAGATAGACAAACAGACAGACAAATTGATATATATATATATATATATATATAGAAAAGTAGATATATAAATAAATAGATAGATTGATTGACAATTTGATAGATAGATTGATAGATAAATTACTAGAAAGATTTATAAAAATATTGATAGAAAGATAGATATATAGATAGTTACAAGATTGATAGACACATATATCATAGATAAATAGATAGATTAATTGATATATATCATATAAATAGATAAAATAGATCCATTGAAAGATAGATAGATAAATAGATAGATAGATTTCTAGATTGATAAATAATTAGATATACATAAAATTAGTTGGATAGATAGATAGATTAATTGATAGATAAATAGACAAATTGATTCAAATATAGATAGAAAGGCAGATAGATAGTTAGACAGGTACACAAAGAAACATATTGTTAAATAGATAAAAAAGAGATAGATAGACAAATTGATAGATAGATTGATAGATATATAGATAGAGAGAAAGAAAAATAGATAGATATATAAATAGACAGATAAATAGAAAGATAGACAGACCGATAAATAAATAAATATAGATAGATAGACATATTGATTGATTAATTGATAGATAAATAAAAAGATAAATAGATAGATAAAATATTAGATAGATAGATAGGCAGATAGATATATAGATAGATTGATAGATATTAGATATACAAATAGATTGATTGATAGTTAAAAATAAAGATATATAAATTTATATATAGATAGATAGGTATATAGATAGAAAGAGAGATATATAGATATTTATATATAGATAGATAGATGATATATAGACAGATAATTAGATAGATAGATATTTTGATAGAGAGATTGATAGACATATTGATATAGATATATATAGAAACTTAAATAGTTAAATAGATAGGTATATAAGTAGATAGATAGATAGAAAGACATATAGATTGAAAAATAGAAATTTAGATAGATAGATACATATATTGATACATAGATAGATAAATAGATAGATAAATAGATAGAAATACAGATAGATATGCAAATACATAGATTTATAGATAGACAGATAGATTGACAGAATGATAGATAGGCAGATAGAAAGATTAATAAATAGATAGATAGATAGATAGACAGACAGACAAACAAATAGACAAGTATATATATAGACAGATAGATAAAAAAATAGATAGTCAAATAGATATATAGATAGATAGATTGACAAATAGATAGACAAAATGACAAATAGTTTGGTAGGCTAATAGTCAAGAAGTTAGACAGAGAGATAATAGACATGCAAACAAATAAATTGACCATTTGATAGACATGCAAATAGATAGATATATAAATAGATAGATAGATAGATATATAAACTCTTTGATAGATTGATTGATAAAAAGATTGATAGAAAAATATATAGATAGATTGATAGACAGATAGATATATAGATTTGATCAACAGATATAAAGATAGATAGATTGATAGATAGATAGATAGATAAATAGATATTTAGATAGACATAGATATAGATAGATAATAGACATATAGATAGACAGAAAGCTAGAAAATAGATAGACAAATAGTTTGACAATAAGATTTACAAAAGATAAATTTATAGATATATAGATTATTAGATAAATAGATAGATAAGTTGATAGAGAGATTGATAAAACATTTAATAGATAGGTTATTAGAAAGATTGAAAGAAAAATTAATAGGAAGAAGGATAGATAGATAGATTGATATATAGATAGAAAGATAGATAGACAAATAGATATACAAATTGCTAGATAGATAGATATTCAAATTATTTGATAGATAGCTAGATAAATAGCAGATAGATAGATAAATAGATAGATAGATAGATAGATAGAATGAAAATGAATAAATAGATAGATAGATAAATAGACAGGTAGATAGACATATATATATATATATATAGATAAACATATCGATAGATAGATAGATTTATAGAAATATAATTTAATAGATAAACAGATATATTGATAGATAGATAGATATATAGTTAGACAAATAGATAGTTAGTTAGATAGATAGATAGATATATAGATAGATAGATGATTGATTGATATATTGATAGATATATTGATAGACAAATTGATATATAGATTTATATAAAGATAGATAGACACATAGATCAAATAGATAGGTAGTAAATAGATAGATATATAAATTGACTAATAGATAGATAGATAGATAGACATATAGATAGAAAGGTTAGAAAGAAATAGATTTAGAAAGAGGAAAGAAATATATAAGATAGATAGATAGATACAAAGAAGATTAGCTAGATTAAAATAATAGGATAGATAGATATGTACACATATAATTTAGTAGGCAGATATCAGTAGTTAGACAGATATGCAAAATAATCAAACAAACAATAAAACATATATAAGACAGAAGCAGTAGATAGATAATAGGAGAGATAAATAGATCGAGGAGTTTGGATAAGATAGAGTGATAGACAAATTATTTAGACAAATATATAATAGATTGATATATAGATATATAAATATATTAGATAGAAAAATATATAGATAGATAGAAAATAGATAGATAGATAGATAGATAAAAATATATATATATAGATATACATAGAGATTGTTAGATAGATAGACTGAAAGTTAGATAGAATGCTAGAAAATAGATAGACAAATAGATAGGGTGATAGAAAATTTATAGTTATATAGATATTAGACAGAGAGATCGATAAATAGATAAATAGACTTATAATATAAATATATATAGATAGCGATTGATTGATTGAAGATAGATTGATAGACATATAGATATTTTGATTATAAATAGATAGAGAATTGATTGTAAAATTGATAGACAGATTGATAGTTATATTAATA
>JAREIK010001316.1:0-20396 GCA_029783825.1 Sapria himalayana
ACAAATATACAGAAGATTGATCAAATATATAAAGTAGATGTAGACCATAGACAGATAGATAAAGTCAGTATACAAATTGACATATATCATATAGACAAATAACAAAAAGGCAGATAGACAGATAGACAAATAGATATATACATAGTTAGACAATTTGAAAGATAGTAATAGACAAGATAGACATAAAGATAGATAGACTTTACAGATAGACAATTGATAGTCAGACATATTAAAATAGACATTTAGATAGATAGATAGATCGATAGATAGTATAGATAGATAGACATATGATTTGACAGATAGATAGACAGACAGTAGACATATAGATAGATAAGTTAGATATCCAATATATAGATAGACAAATAGGCAGATAGATAGATAGACTAATACATAGATAAATAATAGACAAATCGAAAGTAACACATATACAGATATCATAAGACAAATATAAATAAGCAGAATTTCATATATATAAATATGCAGATAGATAGTGAGACAAATAGATAGATAGATAGATAGAAGACAATTAGAAAGATAGACAAATAGATGGATAGAAAAATAAACAAAGTGTTAGATAGATAACAGATTGATTGATTGATTGATAGTGAGACAAATAGATAGATAGATAAAAACAAATATAAAGATAGACAGATAAATGGATAGAAAAAAGACAAAGAATAGATAGATAGATAGACAGATAAAAGATAGAAGATAGACCATTACTAAGAGATAATTTTTAGAAAGATAGATAGATATATAGAGATAGATAATAGATATATAGATTAATAGATAGAAAGATAGAAAGATAAATTTATGTATATAGATAGACATATAGTTAAAAAGACAGACAGGTAGATAGACAAATGAATATAGACAAAAAGTCAAACAAGAAAAACAAAAAGACAAACAAAAAGATAGTTAGTCTTTAGAAAGATAGGCTGATAGATATTTACCCAAATATAGATATAGAAAGATAGTTAGATAGATAAAGAAAAATTTATAGATTGATTGAAAGATAGAGAGATTATAGATATATAAATATAATAGATATAAATAAATAGTATAGATATACAGATAGATATATAGATAGAAGACTGATATGCAGATAGACAATTGATTGATAGATCGATAATAGTTAGATAGACATATAGATTGATAGATAGAAAAATAGACATAATAGATAGAAATACATAGACAAATAGATAGACAGATAGACAGTTAAAAATATATATATAGAATCGACAAATAGAAAGATAGATGATTTATATATATGTATATATATATTATAAGAGAGAAAATAGAACGATAGTTAGATACACATATAGACATATAGATAGATTTATAGAGATAGATAGACAAATCAATCGATATATAAATAAATAGATAACCAGATTGGCATATATATAGATATATTATATATATAGATAATGACGATCGAATCTAATCTATATAGATAGATAGGTTGATTGATTGATTAGATATAGTTAGATATATCGATAGATAGTTTGATTTGATTAATTGACAGATAGACAGATAGGCAAATAAATAACACATAATAGATAGACACATAGATAGGAAGATAGATAGATAAATAGATAGATAGACAAATAGACATATATAAAGACACGGATACACAGACAGACATAGAGAAAGACAGACAGACATATAGATAAATATATATGCAAATTTAGGATAGACGAAGAGAGATAGTCATTTAGATAGATAGAAAGATAATCAGACAGACAGACAGACAGGTAGACAAGTAAATTGGTAGAAAGGCAATTCATAAAATATGTAGATAGATGGATAGGCAAATAGGCAGATATGTAGATAGGCAGATAGGCAGATAGTCAGATAAGTAGATAGGCAGATAGGTAGATTGGTAGATAGATAGAAGATATATAGAAATATAGACATATATATAGATAGTAGATACACATATTGATAGAAGGCATATAGATAGATTCACAGTTAGACAGATAGACAAATAGATAGATAAACATATAGAAAGAAAGATATATAGATAGGTATACATATCTATAGATAGATATACATATCTATAGATAGATATACATATCTATAGATAGATATATGGATAACCTGACAGCAAGAAAGGTAGATAGATAGATTGATTAATTAATTGATTGACAAATGATAGAGAGATACTCTAATGTATTGTAGGGGTCACTGACACATACTCTAATGTCTTTATAGCCACCGAAAACTATCATAAGAAAACTAGAAAGAGAAATGTCAAACTTCTTATGGGGAAAAAATGGAAGTAAAAATAAGCTGCATTCGAAAAAATGGGAAGACCTATGCTTTTCGTTAAAAGGAAGCTGGTTTGGGCTACTCAAATCTTAACAATATAGCAAAAGCTTGGGCCTACAAGAACTGGTGGAGAGTTAAAAATAATAAAAACAATAGTTTTTGGGTGGAATATATAAAAGCTAGATACGGACTAGGTAGTAATGCCTTTAATAATACAAAAAGAGCATTAAAAAGCTGGAAATTAATGTACAAGCAGCAAAATATGGTGGAAAATCATTCCATATTAACTAAATGTGGATGGAAATGGTCTTTAGATGCACAAGGAAAATTTACTTTAAAAAGTGTAAAAGAGCTGGTGAGAACTAAAAAAATTCCCCAATTGATTTTTGAAGAAGCATGGAAAATGGAACTTCCACAAAAAATAAACATTTTTATGTGGAAACTTCTCTCAAAAGCCATCCTGATTGATGAGCACATTCAAAAGAAAGGTATAAGATTAGCATCTAGATGCGAATGTTGTAACCAAGAAATAGAAAGTATGGATCATCTCTTTTCAACATGGAAGATAGCTAAAAACATATGGAATAAACTAGAAATAGATGTTGAGTTAGAAAAAGGCTCGGATGTATTGATAGAAAGAATTAAAAAATGGAAGGAAAGTAAAACAAAGAACAAGATTATTAAATGGTCAAGGATATACATCCCTCACATTGCTGTATGGTGTCTCTGGAAAGCAAGAAATAAAAGCAGATTTGACGGCATTCCAATGAATGCAGTAAATATTCTAGAGGAAATTAAAAAAGAATGTGCATTTATATCAGCCTGTAGTCCTATCAAGCTTGGAAGTGTAGGAATAGATGAAAATAGGAAAGAAGCTTGGGGTCTAATTACAAGGACAAAGAAAAGACCAGCAATTAAAATTATCAGATGGAAAAAGCCCAAACAAAATTGCCTAGTATTAAATACGGATGAGAGTTTTAAAAGGGATATGGGAGCTGCAGGTGGAGGGGGAGTCATAAGAAATAAGGAAGGCAAAGTGATAAGTGCATTCACAATGAATGTTTTAGCCTACTCCGCCTTGAATGCAGAGGTTATGGCTTTGAATAAAGGTTTACAAATATGTAAAGATAATAATTTTTAGAATATTCAAGTGAAGGTTGATTCGAGCTTATTAGTGGATTTGGTAATAGGAAAAATAGAACTATGGAAACTAGAAGAAGATATTGATAAAATCAAAACACTACTAATAGAACTTAAAGGGGAAATTATACATATATTCAGAGAAGTGAATGCTTTGGCAAATAAATTAGCAGAAGAGGGTACAAAGAGAGGTTTTCAAGAATTTGAAGGGAAAGATATCTCTGACAAATATAAAGGTTTAATAAGTTTAAATAAAATAGGTTTTCCATATATTAGAATTCAAAAAAACAAGAATTAAAACTTAGCTCTAAAGGATAAAGAGGGGAAGAGAAGAACTTATTTTTAAATTTTGATATTTATAAAAAAAAAAGCTTACTTGACTGTTTTGCAGATATAAACTCTATTACAGGGGGAGGTCATGAAACAAATGAAGAGCCACCCCAGTCCTGTGGGGAGGGCAATAAAAGATAGACCCAAAAAAAAACTGCTAAGATTTGGATCTTGGATATTTGTTTTGCTTGGTTGTATTTTTTGGTTTTGTTTTCAGACATAGGTTAAAGGCTTAAGGAACAGTGAAGGAAGTAACGGTAGACATTCTAATACTAATTGCATAGAATTGTAGTATTTTTGTTAATAATTTCGCAGAAAAATACATGAAGAAATTTGGCTAAAAAAGGAAAAAGTTACCTTGAAGAGAGGATGAAGTTGAGTATGTTGGTTAGGTTGCTGTTGTTATCCAGCTGCTGTAAGGGTGTATGTTGGTATAAGGGTCTGTAAGAGTTTGTAAGGGTGTAAGGTAGACACTCTTACAGACACATATAAGGGTCTGTAAAGGTGTGAGGATGTAAGTTGGTGGGTTTTCCAGCTGCTATTCTGGAAAACTAATGTCTGGTATATGTATATGTACTGGAAAACATACTTCTATAATATAACTCTCCAAAACTGCTGTTCTGGAAAATTGATGTTTTTCAGCTGGTGTTTTCCAGTCTGCTTACATGTAAATGTAGGCAGTATGTGCTGGAAAAAGTTGGTTAGAAAAAGCTGTTTTCCAGCTAGTTTTGGTCTGCTTACATGTATATGTAGACTGATATCAGCTTGAAAAAGCTAACAGACTTCAGCTGTATTTGGAGTATCTGTTATACAGAAGTGTCGGCAAGATTAATAAGAGTTACAAGTGTCTGTAAATAAGTTTGGAAGATATCCTAAAAAAGGCTGCAGGGGTCACAAAACTATTGGGAAGAAATCTGAACATAACAAGCATATGCAAGCACAAAAAGATTAGAGAATCAAATGGACTAGAAGATTAGCAAAGCTAAATGAATAGGAATGGCAGCTAGCAAACTAGAAACACAAAGCATAAATATTTAATGGCAGAAGTTTAATGGAAATATAAATTTCAGCACTAGGAAACTTCATAAAGAGAAAGAAAAGTGCATTTTCATGTCACTTGATAGTTTTAATTTTACTTTAAATATTGTATGTTAATGTTTATGAATGGATGTAAATGAGAAATGGGTAGAAATTAGCTTGTAAACAATGGTATTCCTCCGCCAAAAGGGAGGGTTATATAATTAATAAAACAAACTTTATAAAAAAAAGACAAATGATAGAGAGATAGATAGATAGATTGATTGATTGACAAATATACATATATATAGAAAGATAGATAAATAGATAGATAGATAGATAGACAGATAGAAAAATAAAGAGTTAACAAATAAATAGATCAACTGGTGGATAGATAGACAGATAGTCAAATAGGTAGGTAGACTTGATAGAAAAATATACAAATAGATAGATACGTAGAAAGATAGATAGACAGAGAGATAGATAGATAAAAAGATAGCTAGCAATATAGATAGATAGATATATCGATAGATAAATATGGAGACAGGAAGACAAACAGATAGCTAAAATGATAGATTGCTAGATAGATAGCCAGATAGACAGATCGACAGATAAACAAATAGATAAATAGACAGATTGATAGATATACATATAGAATGATTCATTGATTACTTGATTGATTGATTAATCGTAGATATATAGACATATAGATAGATAGACAATATCCAAATAAAAAGATTGATAGATACATAGATAGATAAAAAAGATAGATCCATAAATAGAAAGACAGATAGTTAAATAGACAAGTATACAAATATACATATAATAGTTAGACAAATAGACATATATACATATAGACATATAGACAAAAAGATAGATAGAAGACAGACATATAAATAGATAGATATATCAATAGAAAGATATATATAGAGACATAGTTATTAGATCAGAAACACAAATAACTAGATAGTCATATAGGCAGATAGACTGATAAACACATAGACACACAGATAGATCCATCGATAGACATATAGACAGATAGACAAATAGATAGATAGATAGAGGCATAGACATAAAAAAATAGAGAGATAGAAAGATAGTCACATTGATAGATAGACTGATAGACAAGTAGATAGATAAAGAGATAAACTAATAAATAGATATACAGATAGAGAGATAGACAGATAGACCATATTGATAGATAGATAGATATATAAATAAATAAATAGACAAATATAAAAATAGATAAATAAATAGACAAATAGATAGATTATTAGATAGATTTATTGATTGATAGATGGCTAGACAGATAGATATATTGATAGACAAATAGAAAGATAGATATACAAAGATAGATTGATAGATAGATAGATATTAGATAGATAATAGAAAGTTAGATAAAAAGATATCAATTTATATAGATAGATAGATACTTAGATAGACATACAAATAGACAAATAAAATGATAGACAAACACATATACACACAGAAGACAAATAGATACTTAGACAGACAGACAGATAGATATACAAATAGATATATAGAAAGATAGACAGACCGATAGCTAAATAGAAAGATAGTTAGTTAGTTAGAAAAAAGAGAGATAGAGACAGATAAACATTTAGAGAGAGATAGATATAAAGAAAGAAAGTTTGTAATGTAGACAGATAGATAGATATTTAATGAGATAGACAGATAGACATATACACAAATAGAGAGATAGAAAGATAGTCAGAAAGATAGATAAACATATAGATAAGTAGATAGATAAAGATATAAATTGATGAATAGATAGACATATAGACAGATAGAAAGATATATAGATAAACAGATAGACTGATATACAGATAGAGAATTAGACAGATCGAAAGATTGATAGATCGACACATTGACATAAAGCAATTGACAAATACATATATATTTAGAGAGGCATATAAATAAACAGATAGATAGAGAGAGATAGATAGTAAGACAAATAGACAGATAGACAAATAGATAGTTAGACAGATAGATATATAAACAGATAGATCGATAGACAATTAAACATATACACATATACACAGATAGATAGATAGAATACTTATAGATAGATTGACAGATATACGGATAGATAGATACACATATGGACATATTGACAAATAGATAGATAAACAAATAGACATTTAGACATATACACATATACATAGATAGATAGATAGACAGATTGATAGACATATAGACAGATTGATAGACATATAGATATATAGACTGTAGATATATACACAATTATAAATATAGAAATATAGTCAGATAGATATATAGACAGTTAGACAAGTAGATAAATTAAGAGATAAATTGATAAATAGAATGATAGATAGATATAAAGAATGATCATATAGATAGATAGACAAATAGACTAATAAATAGTTGGTAAGATAGATAAGACAGATAAATAGATAGACAGCTAGAAAAATAGACAAATATACAGATAGATAGATATAAAGATAGATAGATATACAGATAGATAGATAAACAGATAGATAGTGATCGCTTTGAAAACGCTCTCAACTTTCTAGAGAGAGAAAATTTTTCTAGAGAGAGAATCTGCAATTTTTGTTGAGGAAGAAGCAAATTGCAAGCGAATTTTGAAGACAATGGATTTCTTAGTTAATAAGAAATCATTTTCGGATTTTGTTAAGAGGACCGCGCCTCCTTCGTCTTCCTCGGACACTCAAGAAAAAAAAAATATCGAGGAACACTCGATATTTTTTTCTACCGAAGACCTTCGAATGCTCTCTGAACCTCACAAGCACACACTTGTGGGTAAATTCTAGCATGGTAGACCTCGTATTGATGATATTCGCTCCTTCTTTGAAGCTTTGAAGCTCAAAGCTTTGATTAAAATCGGGCTTATAGAAGATAAACACGTGCTGATACAACTACATTCCGAAGAGGATTTCCATCGTCTATGGTTGAAAGGCGTCTGGTATATCAGGGGTTATCCCATGAGAATGTTCAGATGGACCCCTAACTTCACGACGAAGGAAGAATCCTCCTTGGCCCCGGTATGGCTGATGTTTCCCATGCTTCCGATTCATCTATTTGATAAGTATGCTTTATACCGTATTGCTTGTTTGCTTGGCTCTCCTCTTCTTCTTGATGGTGCTACTGCAACACTCTCTAGACCGAGTGTTGCACGTGTTTGTGTTGAGTTGGACTTACAGAAACCATTACCCAATCGTATCTGGATTGGAACTATAGATGGAGGGGGATTTTGGCAACAAATCATTCCAGAATACCTCCCTCCATTCTGCTCTTGCTGCAAAAAGATGGGTCATGGTTTAGAAGCCTGTTTAGTGAACAAGAAAAGAACAGATGATAAGCTAAAACAAGAGGAAAGAAAAATGGCAGTAGGTAGAAGAGGAGATTTGATTAGATATCAAATAAAACCACAGAATACACACACTGCTCAATTAGAAATTCAGAATGGTAAGGTAGAAGAACTAAAATTAATTGAATATAACAAACCAAATATAGAAGATGAAAGGGCAGAAATAGAAGAGAGTAAGAGGAGGGAGTTGATTAGAAAAATTTCAGAATTAAATAAAAGAACTAGAGTTCAAATGAAAACTAAATTCCAAAAAAATAAAAGCTGGGCTGTCCTTGCTGAAGAGGACTCTGAGGAAGAATTTGAAATAAAAAGTTTGACCTCCCTCTATACGGATGTGGAGGAAAATGAGCTAAAGCAAAGAACAACTAAAGATGATATAAATATAGAAAATTCTAAAACAAAACAAAAAATGGGAAATAAAGATTGGGCAATTGAGGAGTTAAAAATAATGGATATCCAAGTAAATAGAGAATGGAAAGTGGAGAAAGGAGGAGAATTAAGCTCACTTAAAAAACCAAGGAAAATGAAAAAACACTTAAATAAAATATATGAGACCAAATACACTACTAGAGTGCAAGCTAAATCCATAAAGAATGTATAATTATATTTATTGGAATATAAGGGGAATTGCAAACTCCCCTTCAAGGAATAGATTGAAAAAACTAATATACATGCATAAAATTAATATTGTTTTAATAGCTGAACCGATGGTGGAAAAAACTCAACTAGAATACTATAAAACTATTTTAGGATTTAATCATGGTTACTCTAATAATAACGGTAAAATCTGGATATTGTGGAAAAATAATTTAGACATAAAAATATTAAAAGATACTAATCAATTAATAAACCTGAGTCTAAGTCAAAATGAAAATGAAATAATAACGATAGTTTATGCCAAAAATAAAAAAGAGGAGAGAAAAGAATTATGGGAGGAAATGAGAAAAACTGCCTTGGAAGATAAGCCCTGGATAATAGGTGGAGACTTCAATACGATTAGAAATTTTAATGAAAAGAAGGGTGGTAGATCACCAAATAAGAGAGGGATGGCTCAATTTAATGACACAATAAATAATACTAATCTAATAGAAGCCAAATTTAATGGCTCATCTTTCACATGGTGCAATAACTGGAAAAAGAAGGGCACAATATGAGCTAGATTAGACAGGCTCTTATTTAACCTTAAATGGTTAGAACAGTTTGGCTCTACAGAGGTTAATCATTTAAATAGAACCTACTCTGATCACAGTCCATTATTGATTTCTGTTAAAAGAATAATTTACACAGGAGGCTCCTTTAAATTTCAAAATTCTTGGTGTTTACATCATGAATTCTTGAATAAGATAAAGGACTCCTGGAATCTTGAGGTTTCAGGAAATCCGATTCAAATTCTAAATAATAAATTGAGTAGACTAAAGGTTGAATTAAAAAAATGGTATAATGAAACATTTGGAAATATAATTAAAAATATAAAAGATGCAGAAGAATTAGTACTAAAAAGTGAATTAGAATTTGAAATAGACCAAAGTATAATCAATAGAAGAACTCTTAGCAAGGCACAAGCGGAATTAAAATTAAAACTGTTAATGGAAGAAGCTTTCTGGAAACAAAAAGTGAAAATTAAATGGTTGAAAGAAGGAGATAAAAACACAAAATTTTTTCAAAAAGTGGCTAAACTAAAATATCAAAAACATAGAATTAGGGGAATAAAAAACAATGAAAATGTATGGCTTGAAAAAGACTTAGATATACAAAATTACTTTACAATGTTTTTTGATAATCACTTAGGTGGAATAAGAGAGCTAAAAGGTAACACACTTATACAAAACATTGAGAATAAAATTTCTTCAGATGATAATAATATGCTAACAAAATTCCCTGAAGAAGAAGAAATTAGAAATGCAATTTTTAGTATGAATAAAGACAGTGCAGCTGGCCCAGATGGTTGGAACAATTGCTTCTTTCAGGTTTGCTGGGAAATAATAAAAAAAGATTTAGAAAAAGCCATAAATAGTATATTCTGTGGAGCTGATATAGGTAAGAAATGGGGTAGTTTTCATTTAATTCTCATTCCGAAAGTTGAAAATCCACAGAAAGGAGAGGACTTTAGGCCAATTAGTCTTTGTAATTCAATATATAAAATTTTAGCCAAAATTCTACAAAATAGATTAGCATTGCTATTACCAAAAATTATTTCTGAAGAACAAACTGGTTTTATGAAAAATAGATTGATTATGGATAATATCTGCTTGGCAAAAGAAATGTGCAGAGAAATAGGTACTAAAACAAGAGGTAATAATGTATTAATTAAGCTAGATCTTTCCAAAGCATATGATAGAGTTGAATGGAGTATTCTCTGTTCAACGATGAGAAAAATGGGTTTCTCTGAGACATGGATAGATCTGATTTACAGATGTATATCAAACACATGGGCTAGAATTATAACAAATGGGAAAGTAGGAAAGGAAATAAAGCCAGTTAGAGGTTTAAGACAAGGTGACCCGCTATCGCCATCACTATTTAACATTTATCTAGAACTATTGATAGTTAATCTTAAAAATAAAATGTTAAATGGTCTTATAGGTACTTTTAGACAGCCAAAGAACACCCCTCTTGTAAGTTGTTTAGCATATGCAGATGATGCAATGATATTCACTAATGGATGCGGTAAATCATTAAGTAATCTGATAGATTTATTAAAATGCATGGAGGAAGAAACAGGTCAAAAATTAAACAAAAGAAAATGTCAATATATGATATCTTATAAAGCCCCAACAGCATTATCACATAGAATTAAAAATATCACAGGTTTCTCTCACAAAAAAGGAGAAATGATTTATTTAGGTTGCCCGATTTATGAAGGAAAGTTCAAGATAGAATACTTAGCGCTTCTAATAAATAAATTAAAAACGAAAATTGCAGGATGGAAAGTAGAATATCTTAGTATGGGGGGCAGAATAACTCTTATAAAATATGTTTTAGAAAGTTTAATAATGCATAATATTATGATCACGCAGCATTCAATCAAATTTATAAAAGAAATTGAAAAAGAATTAGCCAATTTTTTGTGGGGTAAAAAAGAGGGTAAACACAAACTTCATTGGAAAAAATGGAGAGATTTATGTTATCCTTTCCAAGAAGCTGGTTTAGGCTTTGTCAACATCATTGACTTAGCCAAAGTAGGGGCTAGCAAGAGATGGTGGAATTTAAAAGAAAATGAAAGTTTATGGTCTAAATTTATGCGGGCAAAGTACTGCATAAAGAATGACATTAATAAAATAAAAAATAAAAGTAGGAGTTCACAGGTTTGGAATCAAATGCTTAAACAAAGAGATTTAGTTGAAAATTACTCTAAACAGACGAAAAAAGGATGGAGATGGACCTTATCTCCGGAGGGCACATTTTCGCTTAAAACAGTGAAAAATGTCTTAAGAAAAAAGAAAAAAGAACAAATATTATTTAAATGGGCTTGGAATAATGATAATCCACAAAAAATTAAAACTTTTATGTGGAAAGTTTTATCTAATATTATCCCAATTGATAATAATTTAAAGCAGAAAGGAATTCAGCTAGTTTCTAGATGTGAATGTTGCTTAAATGAGATTGAAACATTAGATCACCTCTTTTCAGAAGGGAAAGTAGCTGCAGAAATATGGAAAAGATTAGCATAAGAAATGCAGATAAAATATGAACATCTCCCTCTAAATTGTAGGTTTAAAAAATGGTGTAACTCAAATGTTCCTAGCATGGCACAGAAATGGATTAAAAGTAATGTTCCACCAATAGTCATTTGGTGCATTTGGAAAGCTAGGAATAAAAGTAGATTCGAGGGATATAATATGATGGTGGAAGATATCTGGAAAGAAATAAAAGAGGAAACAAAAAATATTTCAGAGATATGCCCTATAAAAACACAAGGTTCAAAGATGGATAAGGATACCTTACAGTTTTGGAACCTAAAAGAAAAACCACTTAAGCAGTTTAAAACAATTAGCATAAAATGGGAAAAACCTGCAAGAGGTGTGTTTACTTTAAATACAGATGGTAGTTTCGATAGAGATATGGGGGAAGCTGGAGGAGGGGGAGCAATTAGAAACTCGGAGGGGAAGTTAATTTTAGCTTTCACTAGAAGATTGCAAGCATCGTTGGCTTTACATGCCGAGATATTAGCACCAAAAGAAGGAATAAGAATATGTAAAAACTTAGATATCAAGAATGTAGATATTCAAATTGATTCAAAAATAGTTGTAAATCTAATTAAAATATAGTCAATTATGTGGAAATATGAAAATGAGATAGAAGAAATTCTACATGATATAAATTCATTAGATTTCACTATAAAACACATCTTCAGAGAAGCTAACGCTTTGGCTGATGCATTATCTAAAGATGGTAGGAAGAGAGGAGATCATGAGTATAAAGAAGATAATTTACCAAAAAAGTATTTTGGTATTATTAAATTAGATAGCAAGGATTTCCCTTATATTAGAAAAATTAAAAATAATAATTTTTAGTTACAAGGATTTTCTTGTGTTTATTTTGGTATTCTATGTATGATGCATAAGCAGAATAAAGTTCATATCTTCATAGTCTCATCCTGGTCATGAGGGATGTTACTATGATGGTTGGGATACATTATAGTACAGCTTGGTAAGACTGCAGGTTTAGGGGGCTCAAAAATACAGTAACATGGCAGGTTTTAGTAAGCAATGTTTCTGTTTTAAAAACAGATATGAACTTTATGCAGGTTTAGGGGTATTTTTTGCTTATTAAAACAGAAATGCACTTACATGCACTGCAGGTTGCTTATTAAAAAACAATAACACTGCAGGTTTAGGTGGCTCAAAATTACAGTACAGCTTCTGTTTTACAGGCTTATAAAAAAATGAACGGTAACATTGCAGGGCTTATTCGAAGGATCAAGACGGGGCATTTATTAATAGAGTAGATTATATATATGCATGTAGATCTTTCTTGCAGGTAACTAAGTAGATGAAAATGATATAAAGCTGGACATAGTGCCTGCTGTCTTTTAGTTTTCTTTTCTTATTATAGGTGTATGGAGTCTGTTTTTTTTAGAATGTTGTATTTTCTGGAAGTCTGTGTTATTTGATATAAGTAGAAGCTGTGTTTTTATGAAGTCTGTTTTATTTTAGAAAAGCTGGAAGTCTGTAAATTTTTAGTTGAGATGTGTTAAGTATGTAATTCATGTAAAGAAGCAATAGTAGAGTAAATGAAGATCAATGTTTAAAAAGCATGGAGGGAGGCAGCCAAGCACGGAACTCTTACAGCTTAAGATAGGGTTCAGAAATTGCTAGAAATATTCTGAAGATCAACAAAAGGATACATTAATGATACAACCAAGGAGTCTGCTGCTGAATTTTCTAGTTTTTCTGGTTGAAATTTCCAGAAATTGATGGTAAATGGGTTTTCATCTTATATGGATATGATGCCCTTGATTTTATGCAGGCTGGAATGTTTGTAGGTTAAGCAGTAAAGTTAAGAGCTGCTGATTACCAAGCACATCTGGCAGAATATTTATAGATACAAAGCAGAATTTAAAAGATGCAATGCTGATATTCAAGGCGGGATACTCTAAAAAAGCGATAGCATTCTGGCATCTCTCAAAGAGCAACATTACAAGAAGAATTCCAGTATATATTAGATTTCCAACTGAATTTAATAGAAGCAAAGCAGAATTTCAACATGAATTTCAACATGAATTTCAACATGAAGAATCAAAGGTCTCACCTTACAAGACATGGAAGAGACATGGACTCTTGAAAAAGACTGCATTAATATTTACTATACGAATAAAGATTCAGCCATGGTATCATTAGAAAGAATTAACTTCTCAAAGCTTAAAGGAAGAACTCAAGAACCTCAAAAGCATTTCTCTTTAAATTTATACACTTAGTTTGATGTAAATGTTAAAGATTTTCTTAAATATTGGGTGTAATAGGGATAAGGGTAGATGTTAGTTTGTAAAAATGGTATTCCTCCGCCAAAAGAGAGGGTTATAACTAATAAATAACACTTAAAAAAACAGATAGATAGATAAATAGATAGATAGATAGATAAAAGATAGATTAACAAAAATAAACATACAAAGAAATAGACAGATAGATAGATAGATAGATAGACAGATAGACAGATAGACAGAATATAGATACACAGATATACACATAGTAAGATAGATAGATAGATAGACAGAAAGATAGAAAGACAAATAGACAGACAGACACATAGACAGACAGATAGATACATACATACATAGATATAAAGATATACAGATAGACAAATAGATAGATAGATAGATACACAGATAGATAGAAAGATAGAAAGATAAATAGATAGACATATAGGTAGATTGAAAACTATACAGATAGATTTATAGATAGATAGACAGATAGATTGATAGACACATAGATAAACAAAGATATAAGTACATAGATAAAGAGATAAACTGATAAATAGATATATAGATAGAGTTATAGACAGATAGTCTATATTAATGGATAGACATGTAGATAGTAGATACATAGAAACATATATAGATAGACATATAGACAGATATATAGATATATTAATCATATAGATAGATAGATAGATTGATAGAAAAATAGATAGATAGACAAATAGACAGATAGACAGAATAACATATAGATAAATACTTAGATAGATGGATAGGTACATAGACAGATAGACGGACAGATAGATATATAGATATATATATATATATATATATATATATATGTATATAGAAATATAGTTAGATATAATATAGGTAGATAAATAGAGTGAATTACTAATAGATAGATAAACAGATAGACAGAACGACAATTACAATTTAAAGATAGAAAGAGAGATAAACAAACAAACAAATCCAAAAATAGATAGACAGATAGTTAGACAGACAATCAAACAAAGAGAAATATAGATAGACAAATAGACAGACAGACAAATATACAATTAGGCAGATTGGTAGACAGATAGATTGATACCTAGATAGATAAAAAGATAGATATATAAAATGATATATATATATGCAAATAGAGGATAGACATAGACAAATAGACATTTAGAGAGAGATAGATATACATACACACAAATAGATAGTTTTAAAAATAGTCAGAAAGAGGGATAGTCAAATATACAGATAGACAGATAGATAGCTAGATATATAGACATATTGACAAATAGATAGATAAATAAATAGACAAATATGTAGATCAATAGATCAACATATAGATATTAGATAGATAGATAAATAGATAGATAGATAAATAAATAGATAGATAGAACATATAATGATTGACATATAAATCAGATAGACAGATAGATAGCAAGATAGCTAGATATATAGTTAGATAAATAGATGGCTAGATAAATAGATAAATAGACAGACAGATTGATAGTCAGGCAGATAGATAGATAGATAGATAGATATTTTGACAGATAGCCAGATAGGTAGATAGATAAAGAGATTGATAGATAGAATATATTTAGATAGATAGATAATTAGATAGAGAAAAAGTAGAAAGATAAATAGATAGAGAGATTGATAGATAGTTTGTTAGACAGATAGTCATATAGACATATATATATAGATAGATAGCTTGAAATATAGACAAATTTATTGATAGACAGAAAAATAGATAACCAGATATACACATAGATAGATAGATAGATAGACACATAGATATATTAATAATTAGACAGATAAATAAATAGACAGATAGATAGACAGACAGATAGATAAATAGATAGATAGACGAATAGCAAGATAGACAGACATATAGACAGATAGATAAATTAACAAATATAAAGATAAAAATATAGATAGGTAGATAGATAGATAGATAGATATATATAGGAAGATAGACACAGAAAAATAAATAGATAGACAGATAGATACAAAGATAGATAGATAGATAGACAATTAGATAGATAAATAGTTTGATCGATAGAAAGAAAGATAGATAGATAGACAGACAGATAGATAGATAGATATACACATAGATAGATAGATAGATATACACATAAGTAGATAGATAGTTAGTTAGATAGATAAATATATATATATATATATATATATACAAATAGATAGATAGATAGATAGATAGACAGATAGATAGATAGACAGATAGATAAATAGACATATAGACAAATAGAGAAATAAATAGATAGACAAATAGAAAAATAAGCATATAGACAAATAGATAGATTGACCCATAGATATTAGACAGTTAAACTTATAGATAGATAGATAGATAAATAGATAGATAGATAAATAAATAAATAGATTGTCTGATAAATAATTAGACAGATAGATAGATAGATAGATAGACAGAAAGATAGATAGATAGATAGACAAATAGATAAAGATACACAAAGACACATATACATGTAGATAGATGGATATGTAAAGATATAGATAGATAGACAAATAGACGAATAGATAAAGATACACAAAGACACATATACATGCAGACAGATAGATATGTAAAGATATAGATAGATAGACATATATAAAGATGATAGATAAACAGATAGTTAGATAGAAAGATAGATATATAATAAGATAGATAGGGAGACAAATAGATAGATAAAGAGATAGACAGATAGACTGACAAAAAAAGACAGACATATAGATAGATAGATATATAAAGTGATAGAAAGAATGATATATATATATATATATACAGATAGACAGGAAAGAGAGATAAACAGATAGACAAATAGATATATAGATAAATAAACAGATAGGTGAACAGATATTTTTACAGTTTGATAGACCGACAGATAGATAGATAGATACATAAATAGATATATAGACAAATTGATAGATTGAAAGATAGATAGATAGACCCATAGACAAGTAGATAGATAGACATATAGATAGATAAATAGATAAACATATAGATAGATAGATAGATACATAGTTATACAGATAGAGATATAGATTGATAGATAGAAAAATAGACATATAGATAGTTAGATAGATAGATATACAGATTGACAGATAGATAAATAGATAGATAAATAGATAGATATATAGATAGACATATAGATAAATAGTTAGACAAACAGATAGATAGATACATATATAGATAAACAGATAGATAGATAGATATATAGATAGACAGATAGTTAGTTAGTTAGTTAGTTAGATAGGAAGACAAATAGATAGATTGACACAAAGACACATAGATAGTTAAACAAATAAACATATATATATATATATTAATAGATAGACAGATAGCCAAATAGATAGATAGATACATAAATAGATAGATAGACACATATACAAAAAGAAAGATAGATAGATAAACATAAAAATAGATAGATAGATAGATAGACATATAGATAGATATATAGATAGACATATAGATAAATATATAGACAGATAGATAGATACATATATAGATAAACAGATAGATAGATAGATAGATAGATATATAGATAGACAGATAGATAGTTAGTTAGTTAGTTAGATAGGAAGACAAATAGATAGATTGACACGAAGACACATAGATAGTTAAACAAATAAACATATAGATAGATTAATAGATAGACAGATAGCCAAATAGACAGATAGATACAAAGATAGATAGATAGACACATATACAAAAAGAAAGATAGATAGATAAACATAAAAATAGATAGATAGATAGACAGATAGATAGAAAGATATATAGATATACAAATATACAATAGATACATAGACTTAAGAAATATATACATATAAACAGATAGACAGACAGATAGACAGACAAATAGTTAGATAGATAGATAGTTAGTTATTTAGTTAGTTAGTTATAAAGATAGATTGATAAATAGATATCAAGATAGATAATTGACATTTAGAAAAATAAATAGATAGACAGGTAGATAGATTGATAGATATATAGACAGATAGCTAGATACAAAGATAGGCAGGTAGATAGATAGACAGATAGATAGATATATTATAGATATAAGAAAGATAGACAAATACATAATAGATATATAGATAATAGACTAATATACAAATAGGTAGATAAATTGATAGATGGATAGACCGATAGACATATAGAAAACTAGATAGATTGACAGATAGACAAATAAAAAATAGACATAAAGATAGATAAAGATAGACAATAAACAAATAGCCAGATAGCTGTATATGGCCATATGGATAGATAACAAAGAGAAAGATAGGACATAACGACATATAGATAGATAGATAGATAGATAGACATATAGAGAAAATAGATAGATAGACACATATAAAGATTGAAGGATAAATAAATAGACAGATAGATAGCTAGTTAGATGATAGATAGAGAGATAGACAAATAGATAGACAGATAGATAGACAGACAAACAGATAGATAATAGCCAGATAGGTAGATAGATAGAGAGATAAATAGATTGATAGACATATAGATAGATAGATAGATATTTAGATATAGAGATTGATAGATAGTCTGTTGATAGATAGTCGTATAGACATTTAATAAGATAAATAACTTGAATAGAGATAGATTTATAGATAGACAGAAAGATAAATAACCAGATATACAGATAGATAAATAGACAGATAGATAGATTAATAGTTAGAATATATATATATAGATTATTACAGACATATACATAGTTAGACAAATAGCAAGATAGACAGCTAACAGATAGACAGATACACATATAAAAATATTGATAATAGGTGATATAAGATAGAAAGATAGATAGATAATATATATAGATAGATAGATAGATAGATAGAAAGATAGATAGACAGATAGACACAGAAAATAATAGATAGATAGATAGATTGACAGAAAGATAGATAGACAAATAGCCATATAGACAGATAAATAGATAGATAGATAGATATACACATAGATAGATAGAAATACAGACAAGAGATAGATATACAGATATATATATATATATAGCCAGATAGATAGATAGATAGATAGACAAATAGATTAATAGTTAGAAATATATATATATATATATATAGACAAATATACAGATAGATAGATATATAGACATATAGATAGTTAGACAAATAGCAAGATAGACGGATATACAGATAAACATATAGACAGATAGACATATACAAAGATAGATAAATAGGCAGATATAAAGATAGAAAGATAGATAGATAGATAGACAAATATATATATATATATGCAGATAGACACATAGAAAAATAAATAAATAGATAGATAGATAGACAGATAAATTAATTGACAGATAGATAGATTGACAAAAATATAGATAGACAAATAGACAGATAGACAGATTGAAAGATAGATAGACAGATTGATAGATAGATAGATAGATATACAATTAGATAGATAGATAGACAGATAGATTGATATATATATATATATATATATAGACAAATAGATAGATAGATAGACAGAAAGATAATTAAATTGATAAACACATAGACAAATATAAAAATAGTCATATAAAATATATAGACTAGAGAGACCAATAGATATGTAAATAGATAAACATATAGACAGATAGATAGATCGATAGATAGATAGATAGATAAATAAATAGACAGGTAGATAAATAAATAGATAGACTTTTAGTCTGATAGACATATAGATAGATGGGCGGATAGATAGATATATAGATAGATAGTTTGTTAGGCTAATAGATAGATAGATAGACAGATTGACATATAGATAGAGAAGAAAGATAACTAGATAGATAGCTAGATAGATAACTAGAAATTTATATAGATATATAGATAGATAAACAAGTATATAGATAGAAATGTAGACAAATAGAATTAAAGATAGACAGATAGACAAATATAAGATAGAATGATACATTACAAATAGATAGATAGATAGATAAATTTATAAATACATAGATATATAGATATAGACAGATAGATAGATATACAAATATACAGATACAAATAAGAAAATAAACAAATAGATAGATATGCAAATAGACAGATAGAAAAATATAGATATAGACATATAGGCAGATAGATAGATAGATATAAATATAGACAAATAGATAGATATACATATTGAAGGTCAGTAGATAGATAGTTAAACCGATTGATAGATTCATGGATAAACACATAGACATATAGCTATAGACATATTTACATATAGGGTAGAAAGACTAGAAGACAGATATATAGTTAAACATATAGATAGATAGATACAGGCACATTGACACATAGACAAATAGACGACGGATAGATATATAGATATAAAGTTAGATAGATATATAGATATACCGATAA
>JAREIK010001316.1:26137-63755 GCA_029783825.1 Sapria himalayana
TACACAATAGGTAGGCAGATAGATAGATAGATAGATAGATAGATAAGTAGATAGACAGATAGTTAGATAGATTGGCAGATGGACAGATTGATAAATAGAAAGCTATATACATAGATAGATTGGTAGATATGCAGATAGGCAGATAGATAGATATATATATCTAGGTAGATAGATAGATGGATAGATATACAAATAGACAGACAGATAGATAGATAGATACACAGATAGAGAAATAGACAAATAGATAGACAGACAGATGGAGAGAGAGATATATATATAGATAGATAGACAAATAATAGATAAACAAATAGTTAATATATAAATAATATATAGATAATATAGATAGATAGTTTGATAATATTGAAAATATATAATATAGATAGATAGATATATTTATATAGATATATAAATATATATAATATATATAGAAAGATAGTTTGATAAATATTTATTAGATAGCTAGACAAATAGACAGAAGATAGATAGACATATAGATAGATAGATATATATATATATATATATGTAGTTAACCAATAGGAAAGATAGGCAGATAAACACATCGACAGATAGAATAGATAGAAGAAAGATAGACAAAAAGTAATAGCACATATATAAAGATAGATATATAGATAGATAGTCACCAAGATGAATAAATAGATAAATAGATATATAACTTGACATATAGCTAGAAAGAAAGATTGACACAAATCGAGATAGACAGATAGATAGTTTAGTTAAATAAAAAGATAGCCAGATAGATAGATAGACAGACATATAAATAGATAAATAGATAGAGATGATTAGTTAGATATTTAGACAGATATACATATAGACATATACAGATATATATAATATATGTAAGACGTATAGAAGATTTATAAAAAGACAGAGTATATAGATAAAACAATAGGTAGATAAGCAAAAATGCAATACGTAGATATGCAGATAGAATGCTACATAGATAGATAGATAGACAGCTAGACAGATAACATATAGATAGATAAATGGATAGAAAGATAGATAGATATATATATATATATAGTAAGATAGTTTGTGAAATAAATTGATAGATAGACACAGATAAATAGAAAAATAGACTGAAATAAAGATAGATAGATAGACAAATAGACAGATAGAGAAGATAGTCATATAGATAGATATATACATAGACATATAGACATATAGATAGATAGATGGATAGATAGACCAATAGATAGATAGATCGATAAAAAGAAAAAAAGATACACACATTGACAGATAGATAAATAGATAGACAGGTAGACAAATAGAAAAATAGATAGATAAACAAATAGAAAGATAGACATATAGATAGATAGACAGATAGATAGGCAAAGAGAAAGATAGAAAGAAAGATAGATTGATAGAAAGATATATAAATATCTAGATAGATAGATAGACATTTAGATAGATATAAAGACAGATTGGCAGATAGACTGATAGACTGATACACAGATTTGAAAATAGACAAATAGATAAACAAATAGATGGGCAGAAAGACATATAGAATTGATAAACAAATAGATAGATACATAGACAGTTAGATAGATAGACAAATAGACAAAAAGATAGATTAACAGATAGATAGATAGACAAATAAATATATAGCAAGATACACAGGTGGACAGATAGATAAATAAAAAGAAAGACAAATAGACAAATAAAAAGATAGATAGACAGACATAAAGATAGATAGACAGACAGACAAACAGACAGACAGATAGATAGATAGACAGAGAGAAAAATAGACAGATAGTCAAATAGACAGATACACACATAGATTGATATACAAATAGATAGATCGACAAATATATAGATAGATAGATAGGAAACTAGATAGGTAGACAGATATATAAATTTAAATATAGACATATAAACATATAGATAGATAGATATGTAGAAAGATAGATAGATAGAAAGATAAGAACATAGGCAGTTAGATAGATTGATACATTGATAGATAGAGACATAGACATATATACATCTTGATAGATTTATAATTAGAAAGATAGCCATATAGAAAGATAGACATATAATCAAATAATAAAATAGACAGATAGATAGAAAGATACATAGATTAATAGATTGACACCTAAAGACATAGGCATATAGTCTTATTTACGGATTTATAGATAGGCTAAAATATAGATAGAAAGATAGATAGATAGACAAAGAGTTAGATAGACAGATAGACAGACAGATAAACAGATAGACATATAAATAGATAGATGCATTGATAGATAGACAGATAGACACATAGATAGATACACAAATAGAAAAATTGATAGATACACTAATTGATCGATGGATAGATAGATAAAAGCAATACACATAGACACATAGTCAGATAGACATATAGACAAATATATAGATAGACATATAAAAAATTAGATATATATATATATATATATATATATATACACAGATAGAAAGAAAGATAGATAAATAGATAGATAGATAGATAGATAGACAGATAGACAGATAGGTAAATATGCAAATAGGCAAATATATAGATATACAAATAGGCAGTTATACAAATAGACAGATAGACAGACTGATAGATAGATAGATATACAGATACATTGATAGATTAACATGCATATACTTAGATATATATATATATATATATAGATAAATAGATAGATAGATAATGATCTAGATAGAAAGCTAGATAGATTAATAAATTGAAAGGTTGACAATTGTCAAATTCATAGATTGACAGATGATAGACAGACAGATATATAGATAAATAGATAGATTGATAAATAGATAGCGACATATATAGAGAGATAGAACGATAGATTGATTGACAGATTGAAAGATTTAATAATTGATAGATTAAAAGAATGACTGATAGATAGATCAAGATATAGATAGATTGATTTAGATACAAGGAGACATATAGTTAGATTGATTGGTAGATAGATAGATAGACAGACAGATAGACAGATATACAGATTGACAGATAGAGCGATAAACAGATAGACATATAGACAGATAGATATACAGACAGATTAATTGATTGATAGAAAGATAGTCATATTGACAAATAGACATTTATACAGATAGACACATATAAATTTTGATAGACAGACAAATTGTTATTTAGATATATAAGAGAAGAGATAGGTAGTCATATAGATAGATATACGAAAAATAAAAGTTGTCAAATAGACAGATAGATAAATATACATATATTCAGATAGACACATAGATAGATAGACATATAAATATATATACAGATAGAAAGATTGAAAGATAGATTTTTTGAGAGATAGATAGATTGACAGTTAGAGAGATAGATAGATAGATATATAGATAGATATATAGTTAGTTATATAAAAAGAAAGAAAGATAGATAGACAGATTGATTTATTTATTGATATATTGATTTACATATAGACAGACAATTAGATAGATAATTTGACAGATAAATAGATAGAAAGATAAACAGATATACATATTGATAGATTGACAGATTGATATATAGACAGATAGATAGATAGGTAGGTAGAAAGTTAGATAGTCAAACAAATAGATATATAGATAGATATAAAAATTGACATATAGACTAATGTAGAAATTGACATATAGATAGATAGACAAATAAATTGATATACACATAAACATATAGTCAGATATAAAAATAGACATATAGACACTTAGATATTAAAATATGGAGAATGTTAGATGGATCGATTGATAGATAGATAATTAAATAAAAAGACTGATAGACAGATAGATAGATAGATAAATTGATAGCCAGATCAAAAGATAGACAGATAAAAATATAGATAGAAAGAAAAATTGATAGATAGATAGATAAATAGATTGATTGATTGACAGATGACAGATTGATAGAAATACTGATAGATAGATCGAGAGATAGACTGATAAACAAATAGAACGATAGAATGAAAGACACATAGACAAATAGATAGACAGGTAGAATGTAAAATATGCATATAAGTAGCTAGGAAAATAGATAGATAGGCAGATAGATAGATAGATAGACAGATAGAAAGATAGAAAGATAGATAGAAAGATATATAGAAAGATAGATTGACAGATAGATTAATTGATAGATAGATAGATATATAGACATTTAGACAAATCAAAAGATAGACATATAGATAATTAGACAGAAAGACTGATAGATAGATAGATATATAAATAGATAGATAGACAGATAGACAAATAGACAAATAGATAGATAGATAGATAGATAGATAAACAAATAGATAGATAGACATACAAATTTATAAATATATATATATATGTATATATATATTAATTGACAAATTAACATATTTACATATTGATAGATTGACAAATTGACAGATTTACAAAATGACCGATCGACAGATCGAGAGATAGATAGATAGACAAAGAGACATAGAGATAGATAGATATATAGAAAGATAGATAGACTGATATATAGATTGAAAGAAAGACAGATATATAGATACAAACATTGTTAGATAGATAGATAAATAAAAAGTTAGACAATTAGATTGATTGACACATAGGCATATGTACATATACATAGATAGATATACTTATTGGTAGATTTATAGATAGATAGATAGATAGGCAGATAGGTAGATAAGCATATAGACAGATATATTGATAGACAGCTGACAGATACACAAATAGATAAAAGATAGATAAATAGATATATAGATAAATAGATAAACAGATACACAAATAGAATGATTGACATATAGACCGATAGACAAGCACATAGATTTATAGATAGACAAACAGATAGACAGCTTGATAGATCGATAGATTTAAAGATAGATAAATATTCAATTATATAGATAGACAGATTGACAGATAGACAGATAGATAAATATACAAATAGATAAATAGACCAATAGACAGATAGACAGGTAGATAGATATACATACATATACATAAATAAATACATAGATAGACAGATAGACAGACAGACAAACAAACAGATAGCTAGATAGATAGATAGATAGGTAGTTATATATTTAAACCATAAACCTAGAAAGAGAGATAGATAGATAGATAGATATATATTTAGATGATATCGATAGCTAGACATATATATAGAAAGACAAATAGATAGATAAGAAGATTGATTGATTGATTGATTGACAGATAAATATATAGATAGATAGATATATAGATAGACAGATAGATAGATAGATAGATAGATAGACAGATAGACGGATAGACAGACAGATAGATAGATAGATAGATAAAGAGATAGACAAATAGATAGATAGACTGATAGACTGATTTAAAGATTGATAGAAATACAAGTAGACATATATAATGATAGACAAAAAGATAGATTGTTAGAAAGACAGATATAAAGAGAGACTAATAAATAGAAAGAAAAATAGGTAGATAGCTAGATCCACAGATAGACATATAGTTAGATAGATTGATAGATAGATTGATTGATAGATAAAGTTATGGTAGTCATATATATAGTTAGAGAGATAGATAGTTAGAGAGATAGATAGATTGATAGATTTAAAGACATTAACATATAGACTGATAGAAAGATAGACAAATAGATAGATAGATAGATAGATACATAGATAGACTAATAGATTGATAGACAAAAGGTAGATGGCTAGATAAATACATAAACAAATAGATAAATAAATAGATAAATAGATTTACAGATAGATTGATTGACAATTTGACAGATAGACAGATAGACATAAATAGAAAAGATAGATAGATAGATAGATAGATAGACAAATAGAAAGATAAGCAGATTGATAAAAGATAGATAGACAAAAATATAGATAGACAGATTCACAGATAGACAGATTGATTGATTGATTGACATATAGATTCGCATATAGATAGATAGACACATAGATAGATACTCTGATAGACAAATAAGCAAATAGACAAATAGTCAGATAGATAGATATATAGATTGATAGATATATAGATAGTCAAATAGACAAATAGATAGAAAATAGATTGACAGATAGACAAATAGATAAATAGATAGAAAGATAGTCAGATAATTAGTTAGATAGATAAACAAGTAGATAGATAAAAAGATAAATCAATAAATAGATAGAGAGAAAGATATATAGATACATAGACCATATTGATAGATAGATAGACAAATAGACAGATAAATAATAGATAGATAAATAGATAATCATATAGAAAAATAGAAAGATAGACAGATAGATTGATAGATAGATAGACAGATAGATAGATTGATTGATATATAGATAAACAAGTAGACAGACAAGTAGACCAACAGGCATACAGACAAATGTAAAATTATATAAATCGACAGACAGATAAATAGATAGATAGATAGATAGATACACAGATAGACAGCTAAACAGATCGATAGAAGACAGATAGATAGATAAACAGATAGACAAATTGATAGAAGACAAATAGATAAAAATAAAAAGAAAAATAAATTGTTAGAATGACATATACACATTTAGACATATACACATTTAGACAAATAGACATATTGATAGATTGATGGAAAGACATAATGACATAAAGCCTAATAGATAGATATACATAATGATAGATTGATAGATAGACAAATAGGTAGTTATCAAGATAGACAGATAGACAAAAAGACATAGATAAATAAATAGATAGCTAGATAGTTAGATAGATAGATAGATAGATAGATAAATAGACATATAGACAAATAGATAGATACACAAATAGGCAAATAGATATATATACAGATAGACTGATAGACATATAGTCATATAGACAGATAGAAAGATAGATAAGTATATAGATAAAGAGATTAACCAATAAATTATTATACAAATAAAGATAAAAGGCACATAGACAGAATGGCAGATATATAGATAGAGAGATAGACAGATAGATAGATAGACAAATAGACAGATAAACAGATAGATACACAAATAGACATATAGATTAAATATTGATAGAAAGATAGACAGATAAACAGATGGAAAGATAAACAGATAGACAAATAGACAAATATATAGAAAGTTAAAAAAATAGACACATAAACTACTAGACATGTAGATACAAAGATAGATAGATAGATAGATAAATAGACAGATAAATAGACAAATAGATATATAGATATATAGATAGATAAATTGATAGATTGATATAAAATAGATAGATAGATAGATAGAAAAACAAGCATACAAATTGATCAACCGACAGAAAGAAATATAGGCTAACATATAGACAGGTAGATTTACAAATAGATAGATAGACAGTCACAAAGATAGATAGATGGATATATATATATATATATATATATATATATATATATATATATAAGTATAAATTTAGATAAACATAGATAGATAGACATTTAGAGATAGACATATACACAAATAGATTGATTGAAAATTAGTCAGATATATAGATAGTCATTTAAAGAGATACATAGATAGATATATATACAAATAGATAGATAAAGATATTATCTGATAGATAGATAGATACACAAGTAGATCAATAAAAGATAAACTTATAAATAAATAGACAGATAGAAAGATAGACAGATAGACAGGTAGAGAGATAAACATATATACCATATTGACAAATATGATAGATAGACAGATAGATAGATAGATATGAAAATAATTTGATTGATTGATTGATAGATATACATATAGATAGATAGGTAGATAGAAATAAATAAAGATAGATAGATTGATTGATTGATTGACATATACACAAATAGACAAATTGAAAGATAGTCACATTGAAACATATAGAGATACACTGAGGCCTCAAATGGGTCGGGCTGGTCCGGCACTACACGAGGGAAGGAACGATTCTACCATGCCCGGCTCTGCATGGCACAAGAATTTTTCATGCTGATGCCCGAGTCAGGCCTTCTCAAGGCACGAATCATGTCGTTCCATGCCGAGGGAAACCAGGCTTTGCGAAAGGCCAGGCATGGCACGGTACCATGGCCCATGTGCATGGTACCTCAACACGAACCGAGAAACTACCCTAGCAGCTGAGCCAAATGCATTTGTAAACCACTCGAGTCTGTTTCCAATTTCAACCCCCCCCCCCCTCTCAATCCGTTCCCCAACGATTTAAAAAACTAAAAAAATTAAAAATTTTGAATTTAAAATGTTGGATTTAGCCTCCAACGGCTATGGAGTAGAATCTGATAGCCCATATGATTCTACTCCAAAAAAATCAATAAAATAATAAAAAAAATAAAAAAATAATTTTTTTAAGTTCTTTTTATTATTCTATAAAAGTCCCACCCCCTAATTCTAAATTTTTAATTTTTTAAAAAACATAAATTATCATACTCTCTCTCAAATCTCTCTCCTAAAATTCACTTTCTCATGATTTTGGCATAGCTTTTCGGGACACACAACTCAGGCTCGGCTTTTGTTGGTGTTTGCATTGGTCTTTGTAAGTTAGATTTATGGTGCACGTGCTTTACCTTTACACTACTTTATGGGGTTTTCTATTTTTTTTAATTAGGTAACTAAAACTATTAAGTCTTAACATTATATTTTAAAAATTAATTAGTTTTTTACTTTGTCTCTCACTCTCTTCTTTTAATCTACCCGCTTGTCTAAAAATACCAAAAAATTACAAATACTAATAAAATTAATTTAGATTTAGAAAATGAAAATCTTACACAAAGATTCGAGGTTACTGAAACTTTGGTTTCTCTTGTTGTCTCAACCCAAACATCTAAAAGATAAAAAACTAGGAGGTCCTATGTAGTTTAAACAAATTTTAATATAATAAAATAAAAAAAGATGTTAGGGGTGAGGAAGAAGAAATGGCACAGTGTAAATATTACAAGAAAATTTTAACTTGTAAGAGTGCGTTTGTGATTGGGCACCTTGAGAGGCATGCCAAACTATGTACCAAAAAATATAGTGCATTAGATCTTAGGCAAACCCAACTCAACAGTGCATTTTTTGAGGCTGGATCTAGGTCAGTCTCAAAATTTAATCCCTTAATATATCATAGCTGGGTGGGTAGGGAAGGTATGGTGAAACTAATCATCATTATGGGTCTTCCGATCAAATTTTCAGAAGATCCAAGGTTAGTGAGCATCATGCTGATATAATTTCAGCTTACTTATCATATGATTCCTAGGTCCACATCTAGGAATGTCATACTAAAATATTATAAGTTAGAAAAACAAATAATAATTAATGAATTTAGGGCATATAGTAGAGTGGTGTTCGTGATGTCTGGTAACTGAACAAGTCATGACGATGCATCTTATGCATATCTCTTTGCCCACTATGTAGATTCTAAATGGACACTAAATAAAAAAAATTTAGGAATCTCTAAAATACTTCATTCTTATGATTACCCGACTATTTTTGTGTGTATGATGAAGATCTTTAGAGAATATAAAATACAAAATCAGATTTTTAGTATCACATTTTGAGTGTATGATGAAGATTTGTCTGGTATCTATGTGTTTATCTATCTACCTATCTGTCTATCAAACTATTAGTTTATCTATCTATCTATTAGTTTATCTATCTATCTATTTGTCAATATGTCTATCAAATTATCTATCTATATATCAATTAGTCTATATGTCTATATATCTATCTATTTATGTGTCTATTTGTCTTTTTATCTATCTACATATCTACCAATCTACCTATCTACCTATCTACCTATCTTCTGATCTACCTACATGTCTACATGTCTATCTATCTGTTTATTTGTCTATCTATCTATCTATCTATCTTTCTTTCTAGCTATCTATCTTTCTATCTATCTATCTATTTATCAAACTATCTGTCTGTCTATATATCTTTCTAACAATCTATCTGTCTGTCTGTATGTCAATCTGTCTATATTTCTATATGTCTATCTGTCTATCTTTCTATTTGTCTATTTTTCAATCTTTCAATCTGTATCTCTATCTATCTGTCTATCTGTCTATCTTTCTATCTGTCTATTTGTCTATCTTTCTATATGTCTGTCTATCTATCTATCTATATGTCTATCTATCTAACTCTTGATCTGTATATCGGCCTTTCTATCAATTTATCAATCTGTCAATCTATCTATCTATCGATATTTTTATCTTTATATCTATCTATCTATCTATATATTTGTCTATCTATCTATCTGTCTATCTTTATATTTGTGTATCTATCTATTTGATTTTCTACCTATCTATCTATATGTCTATTTTTCTATATGTCTATTAATCTGTATCAATCTATCGATATGTCTAACTATTTATCTATCTATATTTCTATAAGTCTATTTGTCTTTCTCTCTATCTATTTGTCTGTCTGTCTATCGTATGTCTATCTATATTTCTTTCTATCTATCTATCTATCTATCTATCTATCTGTCTATTAGTCTATGTGTCTATCTATCTATCTTTCTATCTATCTATATGTCAATCTATCTATCTATCAATTTGTCTGTCTATCTATCTTTTTGTTTAATCTACCTATCTATCTGTGTGCCTATCTATTTATCTATCTATCTGTCTATCTATCTATCTATCTAAATATCTATCTATTTATCTATCTATTTGTGTGTGTGTATATATATATATATATTTATTTATTTATATATTTGTCTGCCTATCTATATATCTATCTAATATCTATCTATCTCCATATTTTTCTATCTACCTATCTGCCTATCTATGTATCTATATATATATATATAACTAACTAACTAACTATCTGTCTATCTATATTTCTATCTATCTACCTATCCTCCTATCTAAGTATCTACCTATCTCTCTATCTATTTATCCTTCAATCTATGTTTCTATTTGTCTATCTATCTATTTATCTATATATATATTAGCTATCTATCTATAAATCTATCTATATATTCTATCTATCTATATGTTTATATGAATATATATATATATATATATAACTATTTATATATTTATCTATATTTTTATCTATGTATCTATCTATCCGTGTATTTATCTAATGTCTATCTATCTTTTTATCTATTATCTATCTATTTGTCTAATTATCAATATATATAACTATCTATCTATTTATTTGTCTTTCTGTCTATTAATCTACATGTCTATTTATCTATCTATCTATCTATTTATCTATTTATTTGTATATCTTTCTATATATATTTCTATCTATCTATCTATCTATATAACTATCAATCTATCTATCTGTATAACTATCAATCTATCTATCTGTCTAACTATCAATCTATCTATATATGCATATATCTTTTTATATAACTATCATTCAATCTAACTATCTATCTGTGTATTTATCTATCTATCTTTATATCTATCTATCTAATTATCAATCTATATATGTATCTATCTATCTATCTATTTATTTGTATTTCGGTCTATAAGTTTATTTATCTATGTATTTTTTTATCTATTTCTATATCTGTTTGTCTATATATTTATCTATCTATCTATATACATATATCTTTCTATCTATCTTTCTATCTACCAATCTGACTAACTATCTATCAATTTGTCTGTCTAAATATCTATCTGTGTTTAGGTCAATCTATATAATTGTATATCTATCTAACTATCTATCTATGTATCTATCTATATGTTTATCTATCTTTTATCTATCTATCTCTAAATCTGTCTATCTATCTATTAGTTAATCTATCTATCTAAATATTTATCTATCTATCTATTTATCTTTCTATCTATTCATATATCTATCTAACTTTATGTCTATCAATCTATTTATCTATTTATCTATTTATCTCTTTATCTGTCTATCTATTTATTTGTATATCTATCTATCTATTTATTTGTATATCTATCTATCTATCTATCTATCTATTTATCTAACTATCTGTCTATCTCTCTATTTTTTTATCTGTCTATTTATCTATTTTTATATCTATCTATGTGCCTAGCTGTCTGCCTGTCTATCTATCTACCTATCTATCCGTCTATTTGTCTATCTATCTATATGTCTATCTGTCTATCTATCTGTCTATTTATCTATCTATTTGTCTATCTATCTATCTATATATCAATTTATCTATCTGTCTGTCTATCTATCTGTCTATCTTTCTATCTTTCTGCCAATCTCTAAATATGTCTATAAGTCTATATGTTTATTTGTAAATTTGTTAATCAATCAATCTATCTAACTATTTATCTGTCTATCTTTCTATATTTATCTCTCGCTTTCTCTATATGTCTATCTATCTATCGATTTATATGTATATCTATCTTTATATCTATCTATCTATTTGCCTATCTGTCTATCTATATATCTATTGATCTATATATATATATATATATATATATATATACATATCTATCTATCTATTTTCCTATCTTTCTATCTGTATATATATCTATATGTCTATCCATCGATCAGTTAATTAGTCTTTCTAGATATATATTTATCTATCTATATATTTATCTATCTATCTATCTATCTATCTATGTATATATCTATCTATCTATTTATCTGTCTATCTATCTATCTATCTATCTATCTATCATTCTTTCTATATGTATATCTATGTATCTGTCTATATGTCTATCTCTATATCTATTTATTTGTCTATCTTTTTATCTGTCAATCTGTCTCTCGGACTATTTGTCTATTAGTTTATCCATCTTTATTCCTATCTATAAATGTCTATAAGTCTATATGTCTATGTGTTTATCCGTCAATCTATCAAAATGTCTAACTATCTATCTACCTATCTTTCAATTTGTCAATCTCTCTATATATCCATCTGTTTATCTATCTATCTGTCTATCGATCTTTTTGTCTATATGTATATCTATTTATCTATTTGTCCTTCTATCTGTCTATTTGTTTATTTTCTTGTCTATTTATCTATATATCTATCTATCTGTCTATTTGCCTATATGTCTATTTATCTGTCTATCTGTCAATCCTTCAATCTGCTTATTTGTATATTTCTCTATCTATTTGTCTGTCATCTATGTATATATCTATATATCTATGTATCTGTCTATCTGTCTATTTATCTATCTGTCTCTATGTCTATCTATTTATCTATGTATCTGTCTATCTATCTATTTGACTTTCTATCTATCTGATTATCTATCTATCTATCTATCTTTATATCTATCTATCTATTAATCTAGCTATCTATCTATCTATTTATCTATCTATCTATATGTCTATAAGTTTATACTGTCTATCTTTCTATTTATTTTCCTATCTACCTATCTGTCAGTCTATCTCTCTATTTATCTCTCAATCTGTCTATATGTATATCTGTCTATATGTCTATCATACTTTCTATCTATATGTATATCTGTCTATCTATATATTTGTATATCTATCTATGTGTTTATATATCTATCTATCTACTTATTCATATATCTTTCTTCTATTTATATGCCTATCTATCTATCTATCTATCTATCTGTCTACCTGTCAATATGTCTATCTTTCTATCAATCTATTTGTCTATTTTCTATCTATCAATATAACTATATGTATGTCTATCCTTCTATCAATATGTCTATCTGTCTATCTATCTATCTATGTATCTATCTATTTGTATATCTATCTATCTGACTATCTGTCTATATGTCTATTTTCCTATCAATTATTTGCCTATCTACCTATCTATATTTCTCCCTATCTACCTATCTACATTTCTCCCTATCTACCTTTCTGTCTATTTGTCTATCATTCATTTATCAATCTCTCAATCTATCAATCTGTTAATCTGTAAAACTGTCAAAATATCAATCAATCTATCTGTATAAATGTTTATATATTTATCTGTCCATATGATATCTATCTATAAGTCAATGTGTCAATCTTTCTATATGTCTATATGACTTTCTGTCTATCTATTTATCTGGCAATCCGTCTATCTATCTATCTATCTATATGTCAATCTGTCGATCTATTTGTCTATTTTTTTATCTATATATTTGTCTTTCTATCTATATGTCTATCTGACTATCTATCTATTTGTCTGTCAGTTTATCTATCTGTCTGTCTGTATGTCTGTCTATTTATCTATATATCGATCTATCTTTTTATCTGTATATCTATTTTTCTGTCTATCGATTTATCTGAATATCAATCAATCAATCTATTTATCTATCTATCTGTCTATCTATCTATCTATCTATCTGTATATATATATATATATCTATTTCTCTCTCTCTCATTCTATCTGTCTATCTATCTATCAGTCTATAAATCTATATCTCTATCTTTCTATCTATATATTTGTATATCCATCTATCTACAAATTTATCTGTCTATCTGTCTACCTGTCAATCTTTTGCTCTATCTATTGATTTTTCTTTCAATCTGTCATTTTGACAATCTCTCAACCTAACAATCTATCATTTAATAAATCTGTCGATTTGGCAATCTGTCAATCAATATATCTTCTGTTCTCTCAATCTGTCTATCTATCTATATATCTATCTATATATCTATCTATATATCTATCTATCAGTCTATTTGTCTATCTATTTATCTATCTATCTATATGTCTATTTGTCTAACTATCTATATATCTATTTATATATATATCTATCTGCTAATGTGCTTATCTACCTACACTACTAAAATTTATCGAATTGCTGACAAATTATTTAGTCAATAATTCGGTATTTTTTGCTCGATAAACTTAATACCGACTAATTACCGACAAAAATGTTTGGTCACAATTTTGCTCTTCGATACTTTTTTTACTGACAAAAAATTAGTCGGTTGATAATTACCAATAATTTACAGACCATTTACCGACAAATAATTTACGACTTACTCCAACCATTTTCCGACCAAAAAAATTAGGTTGATAAATGGTCACAAAATGGTCTGTAATAACCGAAAAAATTGCGACAAAAAATCGACTAAAATCCTTAAAAATAATTTTTCGGTAATTGATCTCCAATAGTATTTCCGACAATTTGTTGACTTTTTACCGACCATTTGGTAACTTTTTACCTATTATTTTTTTAAACAAATTTTGCTTGGTTTTTGGTCACATTTTCATTGGTAATTATCGACCAAGTATTTTTTTTCCATTGATTTAGAAATCTTACGTTTGAAATATATATACATTCAGAAATATATACAAATTACGCAACAAAAAAAATTTTAATTAAATCCAGCAAACAACTATATATATTGCATATTTATAGTAAATACATCAAGAAAAAAAAATGAAATCGAAAATCAAAGTTTAATGTATTGAAAAATAAATATGTGTAATACAATCAATCATCCAACATAGTTTCATAATTTTTATTCCACGACGTATCTGGTCCACAGGTGAGATGTCGGATACTAGGATAGAGATGTATGATGCTGCTAGTCCTGATTCAGTTTCTATAGGTGTTGTTGTAGGTGATGGAGTGGATGTTGTAGCTGGAGTATTATGCAGAACAATTCGAGGTAGATCATCAGGGTTGAACCGTAGTCCTCTTTCTTGAAACTTCTTTGTAAGCTAGTCAAACACATACGCAACTCATCCCTGTCATCCTCATAGTTGATCATGCATCGCTCGGTATCAGCCAACTGATACTGTATTACATTTCATTATCACTCAGCATCATCCCTATCATCATAAAATTCCTCCATCATCTAGAACAAATTTGAAATTGGTTCTGAAAATTCAGCTTCATAATTTGGTCGCCTAAGTGAGTAGAATGATGATGTTGACGAACTGATGCCTTAGACGGACATCTTCTCCTTGCCATCAACAGCTGCATGCCAAATCTGATTCATATCGACTAGTTGAGTTGATGAATGAGAATTACCTATTGCACCATCACATGAACCTGAAGTAGACTGAGAATACGCTTGAGTTGCAGCATCTAACATTTCCTCATAATTCGCCTAATAAACATGTATGATAAGTATTCCAATTTATATTCAAAAAAAGAGAAAAGTTAATTTTTTTAATGAAACTTACATTTGCTGCACGAGATCTCTAATCAACAAAAGTCTGATCATCATGAGCCTTCATGTGCATGTATCTAAATAAGCGAGGAGCACTGAGCTTCTTACCCTTCTTACATGTCTATAATTACACACAATACATACGTTAATTCTATTGAAAAAAAATTCTTTATGGGAAATAAAATTTAGGCATAATTGAACATATTTCACAAAGTAATAAACATAAAAGGTATAAATTAGAAATAATACAAATGCTCATTCATGCTCACACATAGAGTGAGATCAACAAGTGTGTGTAGACATGCCACTACCCTCCCCAGCCCACTCTGAGCGACGATTGTCACACTGTTTATCACACATCTTTTTATAATCAAGATCTTCCCATCTACTCTGTCACTCCTTGAAAACATGATCTAGGACACTCAAAACTTTTTCTTTCTTCTTGAACCATTTATCTTTGATCTCATACATGGTGTCTTTGCACTGACATATAGCATGTTTGTAGAAGACACTTTTAACTGCCTCCTTTGGTTGTGTTCACCTGTAAACTTTCTGCAATTATAATTAAAAAATTATTAATCTGTGAACAAAAGAATAAATAAAAATTGTAAAAAATATTAGATAGTAATATTTAACTTAAATTATTTCCAAATCATCAATTAGTTTCTATGTGTTAGTGACTTCCAATTATGTCCTATAGGTTTAAAGGACTTCCTGAAAATGTCCTCAAAACCCTCGAAATGGAACCAAATGGCTCTAATTTCATCCTGTAACCCAAAATTTATTACCAAGTAAAAATAAATTAATAAATTGATAAAACATTTGTTAAGTTTTATATCATACGGATTATCAATTGTCGGATCAACCTGAGCAATAAGGAGAGACTCGTCTATAGGGAGCTCTAAGGAAGACTCTCCAACATATCCAACTTTTTTCCTCTCCCTCCCACTTCTCTTGATCATTCATCAAAATCTCAGGAGCATTATATGGATTAGTCAATTGATGCTACTACTATGGTACATTCACAACCTTCTCTGTCTGCTATAACGTCTCATCCACCCATGACCTCTACCAGGTTCGGGCATACCTGAGGCCTTGCTGCCTATACCATAACTGGTACTACCTTGAAATGTGCTACCTCTACCTCTTCCAAGTGTCATATCTATTTAAAATATATAACGCAATGAAAATAAACAAAAATGATTAACGATTAAAATAACATAAAACTCATAATCAATTAAATTTTCATCAACATCTACATCCCCACTTGTATCCATCTCAGAAGATGCGACTAGAAGGATGTCTTTGTCCCCCACCATAGCTTCAATTATAACATCATTTTCATCATTTTGAAAAGATGGTTTTATGAAATTAGTACTTGGTGATGCAGATATGTCTATTTGATCCCTAGATTTGATCTTGCACATAGCTTTCCAATCCTTTCTAGGACCGGTCCGACCCTAATTTTCATCATAATAAACCTGCGATGCTTGTAGTGTTAAGACAAAATGTTCATACTTGTTGAATTGTTTTTTCATCATGCACATCAATAAATTTATATCAAGGATGTACAACAATATCAACATGTGTTGTGGGGTCGAATCATTTACATTTGAATAACACAGTATTTTTACTAGAAAGGCTTCAAATTCTAACTCGATTACTTCGACCAGAGTTCTGTAATAGTCATATTTAGTTTCATTGTATACAGATCATTTAATGAATACCTCCGTATTGTCTATTGCTCGGTAACTACCATACGATTTAGTGTGAAATTTAAAACCATTCACACAGCAACCATTGTACGTTCTAACTTCTCTTAGAGGACCTCGTGCTATACTTCGAAGATAATGATTGGAAATTTTATTTGCACGATTTTGAACCTGTAATCAAAATTAAGTGGATTGTTTAGATTACAATTATAAATTTTTATTATAACAATACAATTGTGTTGTGATTATCTTTAAAAATAAATATACATATTTTTCAAAAAATGGTGGAAATTCTTGTTCCATCATGGTATTGATAGCTTATTCATTCATGTTTGGAACTTTATATTTATCTGTAAGAAAATCACTAAAAAAAGAAATTAAAAATAAATCATACATTAATAGGAATTAGTGAATTATAATGCTAAATAGATCTCATTTGACTATTTGAAAATACTTACTCAATGAATAGTTGAACCTCTAGATAATTAATTAGGACATATAGATGAGTTATATTATATTCATAGTCTACTAGATACATTTTTCCTTTAGCACCAATTGTTTTTCTCGGAGGCTTTACAATTTCAAACATATCATTATCCACATTGTCATTAAGATAAACCTGATTCCACTTTTCATTAAGTGGAAGTGTTAGATATCCTTCTTTGAAATTGAATGATGCAAATTTTGCAGCCTCAACCATAATATAACCTATCGATATAAAACCCTTAAGATGATCCTTATTCATTATTGTATGCTTTATTTTCCTCAAGTATCTACAAAAAGATTATTAAAAATTATAAGTCATTTTTGTGTATATATAAATATATATATATATAGGAAATGAATTGGTTTAGTGAATTAATATTATCTTTCTATAGGATACATCAAATAATAATGGACAGGATGAGCAATCCTAACTTAATAAGCCAAGTGCACTAGAAGATGTTCCATTGAGTCAAAAAAATCTTTGAGAAAAGATTTTCTCAAGTTTGCATAAGATAATAGGAATTTGTTCATCCAGATTCCTCAACTCATCATTAGTCAATGAAGAAGAAGTCAGTTGCTTGAAAAATAAATAAATCTCAAATATCGGCTCCCATATTCTATTAGGAAGAAATTCTCGAAGAGCAATTGGTAACAACCTTTGCATGAATACATGACAATCATGACTTTTCATTCCAAACATTTTATGTTTTTTCGCATCCACACATCTCCCCAGATTAGAAGCATACCCAGCTAGAAATCTATGTTTTTTTTCCCACTCCAACACAACCTTTATCCTGTGATTTATTCAGGGTATTTATTGGATGACAAGATTTTTTGCAAATTGAGGACGACGATAATATTTATTCAACTCATCTCTTGACTTGTACGCGTCCTTAGTTTTCCCTAGAATTTAAACACTATCTTGAAAATATTGTCAAAGACACTCTTCTCTATATGGATACCATCAAGATTGTACCTGAGCAAGTGTTCACGCCTGTAGTGCAAATCCAAGAAAAAACTTTTCTTATTACACCCACAAGTCTTAGATATATCTGCATTCACAACCTCAGCATCAACATCTATCACCTTCCTTAAGCCTCTATTATTCAAATCCTACTGAATTTCATCTCTATATCTAACATTCAAGAATTTTTTAGTAACCTTTCTATTCTTAATGAAGTCTTTGGTGTTACATAGATATGGATAATTAATGGCAAAAACTTTCGATGGTTTTCGAACCATGACTATTTTTTGCTCTTTATTAATCTAAATGCATCAGATATCTTCCATACACGGTGGACATGCCAACATTCCAGTTGTACTCCACCCAGGAATTATAGAATATGTTGGAAAGTTATTTATGGTCCACATTAGGGTAGGGTGCATCTTAAAATTTTTCCATTTGGAAATATCTCAAGTTTGAACCCAAATGCCCCAAAAACTTTTCAACTCCGTTATCAATGGCTACAAGAAAATATATATCTTCTACTTTGGATTCATAGGCCCCATCACTAACAAAATTAAAAACATAAATTCTTTCTTCATACTTAAGTCTAGCAGCAAATTATACTATGTCACCACCACAGGCCACAAAGATATTTATAAAAAAAAAATACATAAATGGATAGTTTAATGTAAATTTTGTATAGATATTTATAAACATTAATACATATGTATAAATATTTATATATAACATTATATGTTTAAATAAACATATCAATGTGTATTTATTATGTAATATGTTTATATATAATAAAGTATAGACATTTATATATTTTATCATACGATTACATAAATTTATAAAAGTTTATATATTTTGTTATAGACATTTAAGATTAACATTATATAAAAGCTTGATTTAATATTAATCAATATATATATTAAAGTATAGACATTTATACATAATGTCATACGATTATATAAATATAAACCATTAATATTGAGATTATTCGGATGCAAACATTTTGCAATAGAAATCAAAATCACTAAAACCCTAAAAATCTAAATAGTAGAATAACAAATTTTAAACATGAAAAATCATAGTTTAATTAATTGTGTCGAGTCAAAATAATGTTAGGTTAAATGAAATTGAAGCAAAACTTAAGAAATTCAAAAGAGAAATAAAAAAACCTAATACCCGACTATACTGAAAAAATGAAAATCTGATTTTCTATGTATAATTTAGAGAGACGGAGATATGTATAAGTATTTTGAATGAGAAGAACAAAGAAAAACTTACCTGGATTCAGAAGAAAGAACAAATTTTATCAATTTCGTGCTTATAGTCACCTCTAATTTGGAAAAAATGACTGAGTTTCGATGAATGTAGGTGTTAATGACATAGAAAATGATTTTTAAATCAAAAAATTAAAATAATGAATTACCAACCAAAATTATGGTTGGTAAATGATCAGTGAGAAAAAAATTATAACTATTTGGAAGTCCACTTTACTGACCAATTTAAATGGTAATATGTTTTTTGTCATTAAATGATCGTTAATTTGTCGGAAATTTCTATTCGCTATATCCATCCTAATTTACTGACCAATTCCCGAAAAAAAATAATTGATCAATAATATATGATCGGTAGTTGGTCGTAAATTTAGTTAGAAGTATTTTTTCCAGATGCCCCTCTTGGATCTCTAAATTGATCATGGATTGGTCAGTAAATACCGACCTATATATCTCGTCGGTAAGTACGAAGTTCTAAATAATTTTAAAACTCACTGTACCAACCAATATTAATGTTAAGTTATTTTTGATCTTTAATGGTCGGTAATATATTGGATAACCACTATACAGACCGATTCCGGTCAAAAAACATTTGGCTGGTAATTATGGGCGGTCTTTGGCCAGGAATTTGGTTCTAAAAAAGATTTTTTTCGATAGACTTTTTGGTTGCTAAAAGGTCAAGATTTGGGTAGCAATTACCAACCAAATTTTTAGAACACTTATTTGGTCGGTATTCTCATAAATTTTAGTAGTATATCTTTCAAAAATTATATCTATTCATATGGCTATCTGGTTTTCAGGCTATTTGTCTATTAATCAAACTATTTTCTTTCTATATATGTATATATTTGTCTATTTGTCTATATGACTATCTATCTATTTGTCTATCCATTTATCTATTTATTTATCTATCTGTATATAAGTCTATTTATCTATCTATATATATATATATATATATCAATAAATTATTCTATCTATCTAAATATCAATTAACATATCTATCTGTATATCTATCTATCTATATATATGTCGATATGTCTAGTTTTCTATCTATTTTTTCTTTATAAATCTATGTATCTATCTATCTATATTTCTATCTGGCTATCTATCTATATTACTAGTGGGCTATCAATCAATCTATCTATCTATCTTTCTGTCTATCAATCTGTCTGTCTATCTATGTATTTATCTACTATTTGTCTATTATCTATCTATCAGTCTGTCAATCAGTCTATTTGTCTATATGTCTATATGTCTATATGTATATCTGTCTATGTGACTATGTGTCTGTATCTCTATTAGACTATTTATCTATTTGTCTATATGTTTATCTATTTATTTGTTATCTATCTATCTATCTATCTGTCTGTCTATGTGACTATCTGTCTATATGTCTATATGTCTATCTGTCTATCTGTATATGTGTATATCTATCTAATTGTCTATCTATCTAATTGTCTATCTATCTATTTGTCTATCAGTCTATCTATTTATATGTCTATTTCTAGAACTTTTTATCTATCTATCTATCTGTCTATTTGTCTATAGGTCAATCTATCATTCTATCTATTTGTTTATCTATCTATCTATCTATCTTTATATCTATCTATCTTTATATCTATATATCTATCTATTAATCTATCTATCTGTGTATCTAGCTATTTATATTATTATATTTTTACCTATCTATCTATCTGCATGTCTATCTATCTATCTATATATCTATCTATTTGTCTATCTTTTTAATAGTCTATCTATATATCTGTTATATATCTATCTATCTATCTATCTACCTATCTGTATATGTATGTATCTATCTATCAATTAATATATCTATCTATATGTCAATGTACTTATCTATCTTTCTATCTATCTATCTATCTATCTATCTATCTTCTATCTATCTAACTATATGTATATCTGTCTATCTATCTATCTATCGATCTGCTATTCTATCTATCTAGCTATTTGTCTATCTATATATCAATCTATACATATGTATATCTGTCTATCTATCTATGTGTCAATCTGTTTATCTGTTTATTTATCTATCTGTCTATATGTCTATCTCTCTACCTATGTCTGGGACTATCTATCTATCTATACATTTATCTATTTATGTATCTATCTATTTATCTATCTATCTATCTATCTATCTACCTATCTAGATATCTGTCAATTTGTATATCTCTCTTCTATCTATCTGTTTATCTATCTATCTATTTATTTATCTATTTGTCAGTCTATCAGTCTATCTATCTATCTATTTATGTATCAATATGTCTAACTAGCTATATATCTATATATCTATCTGCCTTCTATCTATCTATCTGTCTGTCTGTCTATCTGTCTATCTGTATATCAGTCTATTTCGCTATCTTGATATCTGTCTATCTATTAATATATCTATCTATCTATCTACATATCTATCTAACTATCTATCTCTCTATCTATCGATCTGTCTATATGTCTTTCTGTCTATCTGTCTATATATCGATCTGTTTATGAATCTATATGTATATCTGCCAATCTTCATATCTACCTATATATATATATATTTATATTTTTTTCTATCAATCTATCAATCTATCTATCTATTTATCTATCTATCTACTATATCTTTTTCTATCGGTTTATATATATATATCTATCTGTCTATATGTCTATCTATCAATCTATCTATTTATCTATCTTTTTATCTATCTGTGTGTCTATCTATCTATCTGTCAATCTATATATCTTTCAATCAATCTTTCTATCAATCTTTCAATCAATCTATCTATCTATTCGTATATCTATTTATCTATCTAACTATATATCTATCAATATGACTATCTACGCATCTTTCTATTTGTATATCTATCTATCTATTTATAAATCAATCTATCTATTTTTATGTCAATTTGCCTATCTTTATCTCTATCTATTTTGCATTACAAAGGTCTGGCTATCTCTCGTGAAAACTCTCCTGCGGTTTTCGCTGGCTTTTCTCTCTCGCAATTTATCTTGAATAAACTGTTATGTAAATTTGTTGAATGAATTATTGTGCAAATTGCTTCGTGAATTGCTCTTCGATATCGGTTCTCTCGCGATTTTCTCTCTAACGTTTTATCTCGCGATTATCTTGAATAAACTGTTATGTGAATTGTTGAGTGAACTATCGTGCAAATTGCTTCGTGAATTGCTGTTTGATGTTATATTTGCATAGTGTTATTATGTGTAACTGCTAGTTTTGCGCAACGAAGTGCTCCTTGGTTCTCTCGCGAAATTTCTAATATTTAAAAAAAGGAAAACTATTATGGGAATGAAGCAATATCGGTGAACATGAACAACATTTGTAAGAAATAATAAGCTAAATTAGAAGCCGGAAGTGCTCCTTGGTTCTCTCGCGAAAATCCTCTCGCGATTTTCTCCTGCGTTTTTCTCTGCTTTTTCTCTCGCGATTATCTGGAATAAACTGTTATGCGAATAGTTGAGTGAATTATTGTGCAAATTGCTTCGTGAATTGCTGTTCGATACAATATTTGCATAGTGTTTTATGTGTAACTGCTAGATTGAGCAACGAAGTGAGAAGAACACTCCATTGCTGCTCAAACCAAGCTCAACTCAAGGTGAGAATGGAAAAATCTGACTTATTATTAAATAATAAGTCTTTTGCCTAGTTGGTGAAGGGAACAACGCCGATTTCATGAACTCAAGGGAACAAAAATGGGCTCCCGGCTATCATCTTCTCTGCCGAAGAATCTCGAAGGCTCTTAGAACCTTTCGAATACACGCTCATTGGTAAGTTCTCTCACGGCAGGCCTCGTGCGATTGGAGTTCAGAAATTCATCGACAATTTAAAGCCCAAGGGGAAGGTGAAATTTGCTGATTTCGATGCCAAACATGTCGTGCTGCAATGCTCTCTACTGGAAGATCAATATCGCATATGGCAGCGTGGATTATGGAAAGTTGACGACTTCCCCATGCGTATACTGTAGTGGACAAAAGATTTTACTCCTCTTGAAGATGCGCCTATAGCCCCGGTATGGTTTACATTTCCTTTTCTGCCACTTCATCTTTTCTCCGAAACATCTCTCTATGCAATTTTGTCGTGTTTGGGTAAGCCCATGTTACGAGATGAAGCCACAGTAACCATGTCAAGGCCGAATAAAGTACATGTAAGTGTCGAGCTAAACCTCTTAACTAAACCGCCCGACAAAATATGGATAGGTAGTGGTGAAGGGGAACAGGCCGAGGGGTTTTGGCAAACTGTCATCCCCGAAAGCCTTCCTCCTTACTGTATAAAATGTAAGAGTCTCGGGCATGAAAATTTATCGTGCAAGGTGGGGAAAGAAGAGCATAACAACGGGCACCAGCACGAATGAGGAGGTAGGAAGGTGATGCAATGGGTAAGGAAAGAGGAGGCTTCACTTCTCAAACAAAATATCCAGCCGAAGGGAGATCTGGACAGTGGAATAATATCAAGCATCCCACCAGATTATCCAAATATTACACAAGAAGAAGGAACCCCGATAGAGACTAACTTGGGGATAGAGAATGATGTTAGCTTAAATAAAGGATGGGAGGAGGTAAAACACAAGAGAAAATATAAAAAAACATCTAAAACCAGAATTGTATTGAAAGAAAAACTTGATGATTATGCGTGGATAGATGAGGATCTTCTGGATTTTCTTGAAGATGAATCGGTAATTTTTAGTTGCCCTTCAAGTCACAAGGGTGATGTATCTCAAGACGAGCCTGAGGTGAAAGCAAAGGATGATATATATATTTATAATGAAGATTGGGGGAATCTTTCAAGAACCCAATCCATGGAGGCCCTAAAGCAAACGGCCATGGTGCTCGGAAAATAGGTAAAATATAATGAGATTAGGCATGAAATTACTCACACTCCTAAAATAGTAAGAAATACGAAAAAAATATGCTAACATGTCTTATGAATCTAAGTGTACAACTCGAGCCCAAGCTAAATTAGTTTTTAATGGATAGATGTCTATATTGGAATGTTAGGGGGGTAGCTAATAGCCCCACGATAAATAGATTAAGACTTTCAATTAAAGAACATAAAATCTCATTAATGATTATTGCAGAACCAATGGTCCTGCAAGATCAACTAAATAAATATAGAGAAATTTTAGGATTTAATAAGGCTTATGCTAACCTAAATAGTAAACTTTGGATTTTATGGCACAGTAAATTGAAAATTGAAATAATACAAGATACCGAACAAATAGTACATTTCAAATTAGATAAGAGCACAGATCAAATAATCTCAGTAGTTTACGCAAAAAATGATAAACAATCTAGGTTGGCTTTATAGGAAGAAATGAAATATATAGCAAGTAGAAATTCACCTTGGATTATAGGAGGCGACTTTAACATAATTAGAAGCCCTCAAGAAAAGAAAGGTGGCAAACCACCGGATAAGGTAGCCATGAAACAATTTAATGACACAATAGCCATTACTAATCTAATGGAAATAGATTTCACTGGTTCGAGATATACCTGGTGCAATAATTGGAAAAAAAGAGGAGTCATATGGGCTCGACTGGATAGGATAATGTGTAACACAAAGTGGGTCACCTCACAAGGGATTACGGGGCTTAGACACCTAAATAGAACTTGCTCTGACCATAGCACCCTACTTATCACGATTCAAAGAAACCAGGATAATACGTCTAATTTTAAATTCCAAAATATGTGGGTAAAGCATGCGAGCTTTGCAGGACTTGTCAGAGAGTCTTGGAAAGAGCTAGTAGAGGGAAAATCGATGCAAGTTCTATCAATTAAACTTTTGAGGCTAAAAGCTTGTTTAAAAACATGGAATAAAGAGGTTTTTGGGAAATTAAATCAGGAGCTAAAAAAACTAGAAGAAAAAGTAGCCAAGCTGGAGCAAAATTTTGACTCCACTAATAATATTGAAACTTGGATAGAAATAAGTAAGGCTAAAGGAGAACTGAGATTGAAATTACACATGGAAGAAATTTATTGGAAACAACGAGCAAAAATAAAATGGTTAAAAGATGGTGATCGTAATACTAAATTTTTTTATAATATGTCTAAAATAAAATCTCAAAAAAATAAAATTAAAGGACTAATAAATGAAGAAGGAAAATGGGTAGAAGATGAAAAGGAAATAGGAACTCTCTTTAAAAATTTTTTTGAAAATCAACTATGTAGTCAATCATGTAGGACAGATAATTCTCTAATGCTTGAGATTAGGGCGACCATCACGGAAGCTCAAAACCAATTAATGGAATTGATCCCAGAAGAACTAGAAGTTAAAGAGGCTGTCTTTAGTCTTGATAAAGATAGTGCAGCAGGACCTGATGGTTGGAACAATTATTTTTTCCAGGTAAACTGGCATACGATTAAAACTGAGCTAGTCCCTGCAATTGCAAGTTTTTTTGTAGGTGCGGAAATCCCAAAATCATGGGTAAAATCTTTTATAGTATTAATTCCAAAAAAAGAATCACCACAGAAATGTGAGGATTATAGACCAATAAGTTTATGCAATGCTATTTATAAAATATTGGCAAAAATATTACAAAATAAGCTAAGCTTAATTTTACTGTCAATAATATCTCAGGAACAAACGGGCTTTGTTAAAAATAGATTAATGATTGAAAATATAAAACTTGCATCAGAAATGATGAAAGAAATAGGAGGTAAATCTATAGGAAAAAACTTAGTGGTCAAACTAGATCTATCGAAAGCCTTCGATAGAGTGGAATGGGATACCCTTTGCTTTGTGCTAAGAAGGTTCGGCTTCTCTGAGCTGACCATAGATCTAATATATAGATGCATTTCAAGTACTTGGGTAAGAGTCCTAGTAAATGGTAAGATAAGTGAGGAATTTAAACCAAATAAAAGTTTAAGGCAAGGGGATCCGTTATCCCCCCTTCTTTTTGATATCTATTTAGAACTATTAATACGAAACTTGAATAAGAAAATATCCGAAGGTAAAATAATGTCATTCAGACAACCAAGGAATACACCCAGAATAGGCTGTTTAGCTTACGCATATGACCTTATAATATTTACTAATGCTAGCATAAAGTCTTTAATGAATCTTATGGATCTTCTTCAAATATTTGAAAAAGAGACAGGCCAAATGGTTAATAAAAGTAAATGTCAGTTCATGCTTGCTAAAAATGCAAAATTAATGTTAGTAGATAAAATAAAAAATATTACAGGTTTTGCAGAAATTAAAGGGGCATTAATGTATCTAGGTTGTCCGATATATGAGGGGAGGTTGAAGGAAGAATATCTAACTTACCTTCAAGACAAGCTAAGAAAGAAAATAGCAGGATGGAAAGAAGAGCTCCTGGAATTTGGGGGGAGGATTACGCTGCTTTCACACGTATTACAAAGAACACTAACACACATTTTATCAGTGATACATCCCCCTAAAAAATTTATTAAAAGACTCGAATCAGAAATGACTAACTTCTTATGGGGTAAAAAACAAGGCAGAAATAAACTACACTGGAAGGACTGGAAAAGTATCTATTATCCGAAAGAGGAAGCAGGATTAGGTCTAATGAGCCTCCAAGACTCGGCAGCTGCCTGGGACTGTAAAAGCTGGTGGAGACTTAAAGAAAGCGATAATCTTTGGGCTAAATATATGCGGGTAAAATATTTAGATAATAAGAATAAGACCTCTAAGAAAGTTTCGAATAGTTGGAAGTCAATGGAAAAACAAAAAGATATAGTAGACTCACACTCTATACTAAAGAAGAGTGGCTGGAAATGGACGTTAACACCACAAGGAAACTTTTCCCTCAAGTCGGCAAAAGATTTGGTCAGAAAGAAAAAACCAGCTCAAACTCTATTTAAATGGGTATGGCAAGAAAACATCCCGCAAAAAATGCGCTCCTTCACATGGAAGGCTTTAATGAATGCTATACCGGTAGATAGAAATATACAAAAGAAAGGGATAAACATGGCATCAAGATGGGAATGCTGTTCACAAGCGGTTGAAACAACTGATCATTTGATTTCTAATGGACCCATTACAGCAGAAATATGGAGAGAGATGGAAGGGGAAAAAAGAATATGTAAAATAGATGATGGATTAATAGATAAAGTTAAAAAATGAGAAAAAGAAAACAAGAAAAGCCCCACCAGGAAATGGCTTAATCAGAAACTGCCGCATCTAATTATTTGGTGCATATGGAAATCTCAAAACAAAAGTAAATTTGAAAATATAAGGATGAATTTAATAGAAATTATAAAAGATATTAGAAATGAGATATGTAATATATCAATAATAAAACCGATGGTAATACAGGAAATGAAACAAGAAAAGAAGCTTGAGAAAGAATGGGATCTCACATACAAAGTCTTAAAACAGCAATGGGTTAAATGTATACACTAGAATGCTCCGCCCGATGGCAAACTCTCACTTAATATGGATGGGAGGTTTAGCAGGGACACTGGAATAGCAGGAGGTGGCGTGGTAATAAGAGATCATACAGGGACAGTACAGAGAGCTTTCACCAGATCTAGTAGAGCCTCCTCGGCTTTAGAATCAGAAATTAGAGCATTAAAATCAGGATTAGAGATATGTAAGCAACTAGACTTTAAAAACATTGAAGTTCAGGTAGACTCAAAATTACTAGTTGAAACAGTAATTAATAAGAAAATATTATGGAGGTATGAAGAGGACCTAGAAGTAATTCTTAGTCTTTTGGACGAACTGAAGGCCTCAATAATATATATATATATATAGAGAAGCTAATAATCTAGCAGACAGTCTATCTAAAATAGGCACCTGCCAGAGGAGATATTGAATATAACGAGAAATTCATGCCAAATAAACTAAAGGGAATAGCATGTTTAGATAAAATGGGATTTCCTTATATTAGAACAAATAAACAGACCACGATGATATGACAAAGTCTCAACTTTCTGATGATTTGAGTGGGAATTCATCATTGAAGAGAATTTCTGTCTCACAATTAAATGGAATGGAAGGGTGGAGATTGAGCCATATTTAAAAATAAAATAAAACTTAAATCTAAATTTAGAATTTTGAATTTAAAAAAGAAGCATACAGATTAGAATTATAAATGTCTTAACTCTGCTTTTCGGCAGAATAGTGAGTATCTTAAAAGATGCATCTTGACTTCCCTTGCAGGATGTTAAGAAGAATAATAGGGTATAAATGAAGGAGATCCCATTGCAGGATGTGTTAATTCTGCATTTCGGTGGAATAGTGCATAGCTAAAAATGCAAGGGTGTCAAGATAATATGTATGTAATATAGAAAGTATGTGCTAATTCTGCATATCTAAAAATATGTGCTAAATCTGCATTTCGGTAGAATTCGATATTCTCTTTAGAAAGTATGTACTTTGACTTTCCTTGCAGGACAATATGTATTCTGACTTTCCTTGCAGAATGTTAAGGAGGAGAAATCGATAATTCTGTGGATCTTTAGTCTTATGTTGTATAAGTTTAATCAATGATAAGGGTAATAGGGTGTCAAGATCTTGTAGGCACGTTTGTTTTTTTTTTCTCTTTGGTTTTGTTACAGGATCGACAGTGTATAAATGAGGAAGGAAGACGGCTGGAAACCTTTTAGAAAGTATGTGAAGAGAAGAGCCAGACGCACGGGGAAGAGGAGAGATAGAGGCCCGACCACATGGGCAGCACTATCCCCATATGCTGCCTCCAGATGCTGTTTGCTGCTGCTACAACTACCTCCACACAGATGTAGAGACAATATCAAATAAAGGAGCATATTTTATTGAAAACCTGCCTGAACAAAAAATCAGGATGATGGGAGAATAAAGAAGAAGCTATGGAAAGTCTGTTGCTATCTGTTGCTGCCATAAGCGCAATCTGTTGCTGCCATAGGAGAACAAAAATTTGACACAGTGCATATACCTATGTAGAGAGCACTCTGTTGCTGCCATGAGTCCTCCCACTGCTGAGATGAGTATACCTGCTTGTGTGGAAAGTCTACCTACTGTTCACTATTACATAATTATGAAGAATCACAAAGAGAGCGGCTTCCGCCATAGTTAACTTAAATAAGGATAATGCTCTGTATTGTGGGCTAGGGAATTTCCCTGTAAATGTAATGTCTTACAAATAGACTTCTGAGGTTGTAAAGGTTTTCCTCCGCCTACACGTGAGGGTTATGTTTTCTTTAATAAAGGATAAAAGCCTTTTTTTTAAAAAAAATATCTCTATCTATTTTTTATATATATTATGTCTATCTATCTATCTGTCTGTCTGTCTATCTATATAAAAATCTAACTATCTATCTGTCTATCTGTCTGTCTATCTATCTATCTTTTTATCTCCCTATCTATCTATGTGTCAATCTTTCTATCTATCAATATGTCTATCTATCTACCTATCTATAGGTTCATTTGTCTATCTATCTATTTTTTTAGTTGTATATTCTTCTATTTATGTATCTGTCTATCTGTCTATCTATATATCAATTTCTCTATATGTTTATCTATATGTCTGTATATCTATATTTCTATCTATTTTTCTATCTGTCTATCTATCTATTTATCTGTATATCTATCAAATAGTCTGTCTATCTATCTATCTATCGAAATATTAATCTTTATATGTGTCTTTATACCTATCAATCTTTCTATCTATCAAAATATATATATTTCTTTATATAACTGTCTATCTCTTTATATATTTTTTACATGTCTATTTGTGTAACTATTTATCTATCTATCATTCTATCTATCTTTTTATTTGTCTATATTTCTTTTTGTCTATTTGACTATCATTCTATATGTGTATTTATCTATAAGTCTATTTATATAACTTTCTATATATTTAACTGTCTATCTATCTGTCTCTCTTTCAATTTGGCTATCTATCTATCTGTCTAACTATCTATATATCTATCTATCAATCTATGTATATGTCTATATGACTATCGATCTAACTAACTAATAATATATCTATCTATCTATCTATTTATCTATCAATGTATCTATCTTTCCATCTATCCCTCTATCCATCTGCCTATTTGGCTATCTAGCTATTTGGCTATCTGGCTATCTATCTATCTATGTATTGTCTATCTATCTGCCTATCTATCTATCTCTTTATTTATTTATATATCTATCTGTCTATCTATCATCTATTTATGTGTCAATTTGTCTATCTATCAATCTATTTATCTATATATATATATATATATATATATATATATATATCTGTCTTTCTATCTATTTGTCTATCTGTCTATCTGTCTATATATCTAACTATATATCTTTCTATCTATCGATTAGTCTATTTGTCTATATGTCTATATGTCAATCTGTCTACCTATATATGGGTCCATATGGTTATCTATCTATGTGTCTATTTTTATATTTCTCTATCCTTCTATCAATATATCTGTCTATCTATCTATTTATCTGTTTATCTATATATATATATATATATATAAATCTATATATATGTCTATCTGTTAATTTGTCTATCTATCTATCTGTCTATCATGCTATATGTCTATCTTTATTTCTATCTATCTATCTGTCTATCTGTCTATATGTCTATCTAATTATTTATTTATATTTAAATTTATCAATATGCCTATCTATCTTTCTATCTATCTATCTATCTATCTATATATCTATCTATCTGTCTGATTATATATCCATCTGTCTTAATGTCTTTCTTTAAATCTATATACTAGTCCATATGGCTATCTGGTTATTTGTCTATTTTTCTAACTATCTTTCTGACTATCTGTATTTCTATCTATTCGTTTATATGTCTATTTGTATATCTATCTATCTATCTATTTATTTGTCTATCTGTATATCTATCTATCTATATATCTATCTATCTGTATATCAATCAATAAATCAATCAATTTGTCTATCTATCTATGTATCTATCTGTCTATCTTTCTATTTGTCTATCTGTCTATCAATCTCCCAATCTATCTAGCTATCTATCAATTTTCCTGTCTATCTATTTGTCCTTTTGTCTATCTATCTATTATATATATATATATATATATATCTACCTATTTATCTGTCTAACAATCTATATGTATAGCAATTTAACTATCTATATATATATATATATATCTATCTATCTGTCTGTCTATCAATCTATCTATCTGTATATCTGTCTCTTAGTTTATCTAGCTCTCTGTATATTTATCTACTTGTCTATCTATCTATATATCTATCTATCTTTCTGTCTATCTACCTATCTATCTTTCTGTCTATCTATTTATCTGTATATCTATCTATCTATGGATTTATATATCTATCTATATATCTATCTATCTATCTATATGACTATCTCTTTATCTATCTATCTATCTAATTATATATCTATTTTTCTATTTGTCTATATATTTATCTGTCTATCTAATTATCTATCTATTTGTCTATATGTATATCTAGTTATGTATCCATGTGTCTATCTGTATATCTATAAATTTGTCTATATGTTTATCTATCTAGGTATATGTCTATATGACTATGTATCTAACTAACCCCTTATCTATTAATCTATCTATTTGCTAGTCTATCTTTCTATCTATCTATCTATTTATCTAATTATCTATATATTTATCTATCTATTTATCTATTTATTTATCTATGTATCTTTCTACCTAGCAGCCTATCTAGTTATTTACTATCTCTCTATCTATCTTTCTATTTCTCTATCTATATATCTATTTCTCTATCAATTTATCTGTCTATCTGTCTATTTGACTATATGTCTCTATCAATATGTCTATCTATCTCTTTATCTATCTATTTATAAGTCTATCTTTCAATATGTGTATCTTTCCATATGGCTATCTGGCTATTTGTTTATCTGTCTATCTCTCTATCTATCTATATATCATTCTGTCTATTTGTCTATCTGTCTATTTGTATATATGTCTATATGTCTATATGTCTATCTATCTATCTATCTTTCTATTTAGCTATATATATATATATGTGTGTGTGTATGTGTGTGTGTGTGTCTATCTATCTTTCTATTTATCATTTTTATCTATATATCTATTTAGCTATCTTTCTAACAATCTATGTATGTGTTTATTTGTCTATCTATCTATCTATTTATCTGTCTTCTGTCTATAAATTTATCTGTCAATTAATTTAACCTCTAACTATCTATCTGTCTTTATGTCTATCTCTCTATCTTTATATCTATATTTCTATCTATCTGTTTATGTTGCTATTTGGTTATCTGTCTATCTATTTATCTATCTTTCTTTCTATTTGTCTATCTATTTATCTATATATATATGTCTATATGTATATCTATATATCTGTCTATATATATATATATATATATATCTATCTATCTATCTATTTATATATTTGTCTATCTATCTATCTGTCTATCTATTTGTCTATTTATCTGTCTATCTATCTATTTATCTTTCTATCTATCTATATGTCTATCTTTAAATCTATGCATCTATACATATTGTTATCTAGAAATATGGCTATTTGTCTATCTTTCTATCTGTATTTTTGTTTATGTCTATTTGTCTATTTTTTCTATTTTCTATATGTTTATATGTCTATATGTCTATTTGTCTATATTGCTATCTATCTATCTATCTGTCTATTTGTATATATGACTATATGTTTATCTGTGTATCTATTCATCTATTTATGCTTCAATCAATGTATCTATCTGTCAATATTTCTATCTATATAACTTTCTATATGACTGTCTAACTATCTGTATGTGTGTCTATCTATCTTTTGTCTATAAATTTATTTTCTATTTGTCTTTCTATCTATCTATTTATCATTCTTTCTATCTATCTTCTATCTATCTGTCTGTCTGTCTATCTATATTTCTATCTATCTATTTAACTATTTGTCTATCTGTCAATCTTTGCATATATCTATTTGTATATCTATCTATCTATCTGGATATATGTCTATCTATCTATTTGTCAATTTGAAATTTTTCAATATATTTATCTTTATATCTATTATTTATTTATTTGTCAGTGTATCTATCTATCTGTCTTTCTAACTATCTCTATATATGTCTATCTATCTATCTACCTATATGTCTATATCTCTATCAATTTATCTATCAATCTATCAAATTATCAATCTATCTAATTATTTGTCTGTTGGCCTGTATGTCTGTCTATCAGTCAATCTGTTTATCTATTTATTTATCTATCTATCTTTCTCTCTATCGATCTAGGTATCTGTCTATATGTCTACCTATCTATTTATTTATCTTTATATCTATCTGTCTGTCAATCAATCAATCAATCAATTTATTTATAAATCTATCTATCAATATGCCTATCTATCTTTTTGTCAATCTTTCTATTTGTCAATCTGTCTATCTTTCTATTTATCTGTCTATCTATCTATCAATCTCTCTATCGGTCTATCTATCTATCTATTTGTCTTTATATCTATCAATCTATTTATCTATATATCTATATATATTTATATCTATCTGGCTATCTATCTCTCTGTTTATCTGTATATATATCTATCTATCTGTCTTTCAGTATATTTATCTATCTATATATCTATTTATCTTTCTATCTATTTTTTTGTCTGTCTGTATGTCTATCTGTCTATCTGTCTGTCTATCTATATGAGTATCTATCTAGCTGGCTATCTATCTGTCTATCTATCTATCTGTATATCTATATTTCTATCTATCTATCATTCTTCCTAACTGTCTATCAGTATAACAATATAATTTTTTTTATATTTATCAATATAACTATTTATTTATATGCTAATATACCTATCTATCTATCTATCTATCTCTCTATCTATCTTCTATCTATCTATTTATATATCTGTCTGTCTATCTATCTATCTATCTATGTAGGTATCTCTCTGTTTGGCTATATGTCTATCTATCTATCTATATAACTATTGTCTATCTATTTATCTATCTATCTTTTTATATGTCTATCTGTCTATATGTATATCTGTCTCTCTGTTATATGTCTATCTAGTTTACCTATATATTAGTCTATCTATCTATTTGTCTATTTATCTATCTATCGATCAAACTTTCTATCAATCAATCATCAATCAATCTATCTATCTATATCTATAGTATATATTATATATATATATATATATATATCTATCTATCTTTCTTTCTTTCAATCTATCTGTTTATCTATTTATCTGTATATTTGTTTATATGTCTATCAATCTATATATCTATCTATCTTTCTATCTGTCTATTTTTATATCTATCTATATGAATATCTCTCTATATGTGCATCTATCTACTTATCTATCATTTTATATATCTATCTATTTGTGTATCTATCTTTCTTTCTACTAGTCTATCTACCGATCTATCTACTTATCTATCTGTCTATCTATCTATCTGTCTATTTGTCTATCTTTTTATCTATCTATTTGTCTATCTATTTATATGTTGATCTTTTTATCTATTTATCTGTATATCAATATATCTTTCTATTTGTGTATCAATCAATCTATCTATCTATATATCTATCTATCTATCTGTCTATCTGTCTATGTGTCTATTTTTCTATCTGTCTATCTATCTATCTATCTTTTTATCTATATATCAATCTAACTATTCATCTATCTAGCTTTCTCTCTATCTCTATAATCTGGATATATGTCGATCTATCTATCTATGTATATGTCTATATGACTATCTGTCGAACTAATTATCTATCTAACTATCTATCAATTTATCTGTTTATATCTCTATATATTTATCTATTTTTCTATCTATCTATTTGTTTATCTCTCTATATATTTATCTAATTTCTATCTATCTATCTATCTCTCTATCTATCTACCAATCTAAGCTATTTTTCTTCTGGCTTTTTGGCTATATGGCTATCTGGGTTTTGGATATTTATGTATATATCTCTAGCCCTCTAACTAAGCTATCTATCTGTCTCCCTATCTAGTTATCTTCAATCTGATTATCTGTCTATCTATCTATCTATCTAGATATTTGTCTATCTCTATTTGGTCTATTTGTCTATCTCTATATCTATATATTTGTCAATCTGTCTATCTCTCTAAGTATCTATCTTATCGATTTATCTATCTGTCTATATATATATATATATTATATATATATCTATCTATCTATATTTCTATCTATCTATCTACATGTGTTTCTATCTATCTATCTCTCTATCTCTCTATATGTCGATATGTTTATTTGTCTATCTGTCTATATATCTATTTGTCTATCCATTCATCTATCTATCTATCTATCCATTTGTCTATCAGTCTATCTGTCTATCTGTCTTACTAATACTAACTAACTATCTATCTGTCTATCTATCTATGTTCTATCTACATATCTGTCTATATATATATATATATCTAATATCTATATCTAACTATCTATCTATGTGTCTATCTATCTATGTGTCTATTTTTCTAATCTGTCTATCTCACGATCTATCTATGTATATTCTTTCTATTTATCAATATATCTACCTATCTATCTATTAGTCTATATGTCTATCTAATAATCTATCGATCTGTCTATCTATCTATATGTTTATTTTTATATCCGATATGTGTCTATCTATCTATTTGTCTATTTGTCTATTTTCTATCTGTCTATATGTCTATCTATCTATTTATCTACCTATCTATTTTGTATTATATGTCTATTTGTCCATATGTCAATCTATCATTTAATCAATCTATTAATCAATTTATCTATCTATCTACTTATCTGTCTATATGTCAATCTCTCTATTTGTCTATCTATCTATCTATCTATTTGTCTATCTGTCTATCTATCTATCTATCTGTATATTTGTCTATCTATTTATCTATCTGTCTATCTATCTATCTGCCAATATATATAAATATCTATATATCTATATCTATATGTCTATAGGTCTATCTATCTATCTATCTTCTATCTATCTATCTCTCCCTCTCTATCTGTCTGACAACCTATCTATCTATTTGTCTTATATTTATCTATCTATCTATCTATCTATCTATTTAGATGTCTAACTGTCTATTTGAATATAAATCAATCTATTTATATATCTGACAATCTATCTTTTTTTGTATTTGTCTATTTCTTTATCTATCTATCTATATGTCTATTTGCCTATTTTCTATTTATCTATTTGTTTATCTGTCTATCTATCTATCTGTCTATTTTCTATCTATTTGTCTATCTGACTATCGGTCTATTTGTTTATTTTACTTTCTATCTATCTATATGTCTATTTCTCACGATCTCTCTATCTACATGATTCTCTATCTTTCTATCAGAC
>JAREIK010001316.1:67362-158450 GCA_029783825.1 Sapria himalayana
AGATAGATAGAGAGAGAAAGATAGATACATAGATGGATAGACAGATATATAGAATGACTAGTAGACTGATAGACATATAGAAAAGATAGAAAGATAGAAAGATAGAAAGATAGACATATAGAAATATAGAAAGGTAGAGATATAAACAGATTGACTGATAGATAGATAGAATATAGAAAGATAGACAGATAGAAAGATAAAAAGGTAGAAATATAAATAGATGATAGATAGACAGAAAAATAGATTGGTAGTTTATATATAGATACATAGATAGACAGATAGTTAGATGAAAAGATAGATAGATAGACAATATATAGCTAAATAAAATAGTTAGATAGATAGACAAATAAATAGACAAATAGGTAGACACATAAATAGAAAGATAGATAGATATACAAATAGACAGATAGACAGATAGGCAGACATATAGACAAATAGATACATATAAAAATATACAAATAGACAGATAGATAGACAAATAGAAAGAAAAATAGATAGACAGTATAAAAAAAAAGCTGAGATGATGAAATATATACATAGATAAATAGGAAATAGAGAGATTAGATAATATGCCAAGAGACAAATAGAAAAATAATACATATAGACATATAGACTGATAAAAAGATAGACATATAGACACATGAGGATAAATTGATATATAGAGAGATATACTGATATAAAGATGTTAGATAGAGTAGATTAGATGATAGATTGATAGAGAGACACATAGACATATTACTTACAGACCATTTATAGTATGGAAGAAAGACTGATAAGACACAAATAGACAATATATGATTGACCAAATATACACATAGATAAGATATCGAAATAGCGACAAATAGACAGATGGAATAGATTAACAAATAGACACCTAGACATATACACTTATAGACTATTTACGATAGGTAAAAAGAATAATAGATAGATTGATAGATGGAGAAATAAACATATAGCAGAGTAGATAAATAGATAGATAGGTAGATCGAAAGTCACATAGATAGATATATAGATAATAGATTATTTGATAGATATAAGATAGATAGATAGACAAATAGACAGCTAAACAGAAAGATAGATAGACAAATAGATAAATCGCATATCGATAGATAGATATATAGATAGGCAATAAACAGATTTAAAGCTATATAGATAGACAAAGGTAGATATGCAAATAGGTAGATATATATATAGAATGATATAAATATTGATAGACAGATAGATAGATAGAACATAGATAGATAGATAGATAGATAGACAACAAAGAGACATAATAGATAGATAAATAGATAGATAGACAAATAGATAGATAGACAAATAGATTGATAGACAAATAGATAGGAAGATAGATACATAGATAGAATGGCATATAAATAAATAGACAAATAGATAACTAGACAAATAGATAGAGATATATAGACATAAGATAGATAGACAGGTAGATAGATAGGTAGATAGACAGATAAACACATAGGCACATAGACACATAGACAGATACACAGAATAGACAGATAGACACTTAAGATAGATAGACATATAGTTTATTGACAGATAGAAAAAAAAGATTGATAGATAGATAAATAGATAGATAGACATATAGGCTGAATTATACATAGACAGACAGATAGATAGACAAATAAAAAGATACACAAAAATGTAGATATGTAGATATGAAGATACCATGCTAGATAGATACACAGACTAATAGACAGATAGATAGATAAATGGACAGAAAGATATATAAACAGATAAACATAAGATAGATAGATAAATAGATAGATAGATACATATATAGATAAACACATAGACAAATAGACAAATTGATCGATAGAAATATAGAAAATTAGACAGATAGATAGATAGACATTTAGACAGATAGATATATGGATGGATAGTTAGATCGATACATAGATAGATCGATAGATAGAAAAAAAGATAGACAGATAAACATATAGACAGACAGATAGATGGATGGATAGTTAGATTGATAGACAGATAGACCGATAGATAAAAAAAATAGACAGACAGACACATCGATCAATAGATAAACATATAGACAAATAGATAGATAAACTTTTAGAGAAATAAAAGATAGACAAATAGACATACATATAGAAAAAAAGAAAGAAAGAAAAAAAGATATATAGATAGCTAGCTTGCTAAACATATCGATAGAAGATAGATAGACAAATAAATAGTTAGATAGACAAGTAGGCAGATAGACAGACAGACAGACAGATAGATAGATAGATAGATAGATAGACAGATATAAATAGACACACACAGGCACATAGACACATAGACAGAGAGATAGATAGATAGATAAATAGACATATATATAGATAGATATATATATATATAGACATATAGATAGATAGACAGATAGATAGATAGGAAAATAGAAAGGAAGATAGATAGATAGACACATAGGTAGATTCAGGATAGATAAATAGAAAAATAAACAGATAACAAGATAGACAGATAGACATATAGATAAATAGAAAGAGAGACAGATACATAGATTGAAAGAAAGAAAGAAAGATAGATACACAGATAGACAAATAGATAAATAAATAAAGAGTTAAATATACAGATAGACACATAGACAGATATACACATAGACATATAAAAAAATAGACAGATCGACAGATATACACCAAGATAGATTGGCTAATAGACAGACAAATATATTGATAGTATTCATATAAACATATAGACATATAGAGAGATAGACTTATAAATATATAGACATAGAAAGAGATAGATAGATTGAAAGACAAGTACATAGATAGTTTGATAGATTGACAGATAGACACATAGACATATACACTTATTAACATATTTCTATATACGAAGAAACCAATATATAAAGATAGAGAGATAGATAAAAAATCAAATAGATAGACAGACAGATAGATTGATTGATTGATAGATTGACAGATAGACACATTGACATATAGTCTTATTGATAGAATTATAGATAGGCAGAAAGATAGATAGAAAGATTTACAGATAGATAGAAAGATTGACACATAGACAAATAGTCACATAGGCAGTTAGACAGATAGACATGTAGATATATAAATAGATATAAAGATAGGCAGATATATAGATAGATACATAGATAGATAGACAGATAAAAGATATAAAGATAGACACAGACAAATAGACAAAAAGATTGATAGATATATAGACAGATATACATATAAACAGATTGATAGATAGACAGATATATATATATAGACAAATAGAAAGATAGAAAGATAGAAAGATAGATAAATAATTGAAAGATATGCAGATAGGCAGATTGACAAATATACAAATAGATAGATTGGTAGATAGAGAAATATACAGATAGACAAATAGATTGATAAATAAATAAATAGACAAATAGATATATAGACAGATATACATATAAACAGATTGATAGATAGACAGATATATATATATAGACAAATAGAAAGATAGAAAGATAGAAAGATAGATAAATAATTGAAAGATATGCAGATAGGCAGATTGACAAATATACAAATAGATAGATTGGTAGATAGAGAAATATACAGATAGACAAATAGATTGATAAATAAATAAATAGACAAATAGATAGAAAGACAGACATATAGATATATAGATATATAGATAAATAGATAGATATAGATATAGATAGAGAGATAGATATATTGATTGATTGACAGATAGTCATATAAATAGATAGATAGATACACAGAAAGATACACAGATAGATATAGATATATATATATATATATAGACAGATAGAAAGATATAAATATAGATAGATAGATTGATTGATTGACAGATATGCAGATACGTAGATAGGTAGATAGACATATATATGAATTGATAGTTAGACAGATAGACAAACAGATAGATAGATAGATAGATAAATAGATAGATAAATAGATAAATAAATAGATAAATGAATAGATAGAAAGACGGACATAAATATATATAGATATATAGATAAATAGATAGATAGATAGTGATATAGATAGAGAGATAAATAGATTGATTGATAGATTGACAAATTGATAAATTGATAGATAAACAAATAGATAGATAGATAAATAGAGAGATATCTAGAGAGATAGAAAGATAGATATATTGATAGATTGACATTTTGAGAGATTAACAAATTGACAGATTTAAAGAATGATGATAGACAGATCAAGATATAGACAGATAGAAAGATAGATAGTGAGACATATAGATATATAGATAGACAGATAAATAGACAGATAGATAGACAAAGAGACAGATATATATATACATACAAACAGAAAGTAAGATAGATAGTAATATTGACAAATAGACAGATATACAGATAGATAGACATTTAGAATGATATACAGATAGGTATAGAGAGATATATAAATAATACATAGGTAGTCAGATAGATATATATATAAAAAGATAGGTATTCAGATAGACATGTAGACAAATAGACATATAGTCACATAGACAGATAAACAGATATACTAATACAAAGAATTTTAGTTAGATAGATAAATAGATAGATAGATAGTTTGACAGTTAGAAAGAAAGAAAGGTAGACAGATAAGTAGATAGACAAATTGAAAGAAAGATAGAAAGACAAATATACAGATATATAGATAGACATATTGACATATAGATAGATAGTTAAATAGATTGATAGACAAATAGGTAGATATAAAGATATGCAGATAGACATATTGATAGATTGATAGATTTATAGATAAACAGATAAAAAGATATGGAGAAAGATAAATAGATAGACAAATAAATTGATAGATTGAAAAATTGATTGATAGACTAAATGAGGAATAGATAGATAGATAGATAGACAGATAGACAGATAGATAGATAGACATATAAATAGATAGATACACAGATAGATAGATAGACATAAAGTCGGAAAGACAAATATAGACAAAGACAGATAAATATAGATAAAGATAGATACATACAGATAGATAGATAGATATATAGTGAGAATGTTAGATAGATAGATAGACAGATAGACATATAGACAGATAGATAAAAAGTTAGATAAATAGATAGACAGACAGATAGATTGATTGACAGATAGATAGAGAGAAAGATTGATATCTTGACATATTGATAGATTGATAGATTGACACAAATACTGATAGATAGATCCAAACATAGACCGATTAACATATAGAAAGATAGACAGATAAAAATATACACACATAGATAGATAAATAGATAAACATAAAGGAAAATAGGCAGATAAGAAATTAGATAGATAAGCAGATAGACAGATAGACAGACATACAGATAGATAGATATATAGACATATAGATAGATAGACAGATAGATAGACAAATAGATAGATAACCAAATATCCAGATAGACAAATAGAAAGATCGACAAATATATAGATAGACAATTAGACAGACAGACAGATAGTCAGATCAAATAGATAGACAGATAGATTGATACATATGTAGCCAGATAGATAGATAGATAGATCGACATATAAACAAAATAGATAAACAGACATACATACAAACATATAAATAAATAGAGAGATATATATATATATATATTGAAAAATTGATAGATTGATAGATTGACAAATTGATAGATTTACAAAGTGACCGATATACAGATCAAGAGATAGATAGATAGGAAGAGAGATAGAAATAAAGATACACATATAGATAGGTAGATAGATAGACAGATAGATAGATAGACAGATATACACATTAATATAAAGTTCGATAGACATATAGAAACATAGACAGATTGATTGATTGATTGATTGATTGATTGATTGATAGACAGATAGATAAAAAGATTGATCAAAAGAAAGACAGATAGTTATATAAATATATACATAGATAAATAGACATATTGGTAGATTTATAGATATATAGATAAATAGATTGGTAGAAAGTTAAATAAGCTTATAGACATAATGATAGATAGGCAAATCGACATATATACAGATTGTTAAAAGATAGATAAAAGATAGATAGATAGATATATAGATATGCAAAGATATAGATAGACAAATAGACAAATAGACTATTAGACAGGCAGATAGATTTATATATAGAAAACAGATTGATAGATATACAGATAGACAGATAGATAGAAAGAAAGATAGATATTCAAATAGATAGATAGATAGATATGCAGATAGACAAATAGATAATTAGACCAATAGATAGATAGATATATAGATAGACATGAAAATATATAAATAGATACATAAATAGACAGATAGACAGATAGACAGATAGACATATAGATAAATAATAGACAAATAGACAGATATATATTTAGACCATACAAATATAAAGACAGATAGATAAATATATATTTAGACCATATAGATAGATAGATAGATAGACAAATAGATATAAAAATAAATATATAGATAGACAGCTAAATTGATCGATAGATAAATAGATAAAGAAATAGACAAATAGATTGATAGACATATAGACAAATATATAAATTGACAGCAAATGTTATATAAGCATATAAAATAATAGACAGATAGATAGATAGACAGACAGATAGATAGATAGATAGGTAGGTAGTGTAATAAATTGGTAGAGAAATAGGTATATAGCCAAGTAAACAGATAAACATATATAAATATATTCAGATAGATAGATAGATAGACAAATAAATAGAGTGATAGTAGTTAGATAGACAGATAGAAAAATAAACAGATAGACAGATTGATAGATTGATAGATAGACATACTAACATATAGAGTGAAAGACAGATATACTAATAGAAAAATATACAGATAGACTGATTGATAAATAGACACAAAGATAGAAAACCACATAGATAGATAAACAGATAGATAGATCGATAGATAAATAGATTGATAGATAGACATATCGACAAATAGAAAGATAGACAGATATACATAAATACAAAAGACAGATAGACAGATAAACAAATAGACATATAAAATGATAGATAAAATATAGATTGATAGATATATCCATATATCGATAGACAGGTAGACAAATAGATAGATTGATAGATAGAAAAAAATATATATATATATATATATACAGATAGATAGATAGACAGATAGACCCAAAAAAATAGACAAATAGATAGATAGATAGACAGATAAACAGAATGATAGATAGATAGACACATATATAGATCGACAAATAGACAAATAGATAGATAAATAGTTTGACAGATAAATGGATAGATAAATAGTTTGATAGATAGAAATATAGTTAGATAATTAGATAGATAGATAGACAAGTAGATAGATAAATAGATAAATCGATAAATAGATAGTGAGAAAGAGAGATAGATAGATAAACCTTATTTATAGATAGACTGATAGGCAAATAGAAACATAAATAGATGTACAAATAAATAAATAGTCAGATAGAAAAAGTAAGATATATAGATACACAGATAGACATATAAACATATTGATTGATAGACAGATAGACAGACACACATATAGATAGACAAACAGGTAGACAGATAGGCAAACATATATACTAATAATTATACAAATACATAGATAGATAAATAGATAGACAAATAGATAGACAAATAGATAGACAAATAGATAGAAGACCGATAGATCGATATACAAATAGACAAATAGATAGAAGATAGATCTACAAAAATAAAGAGATAGACAAATTATTAGAAAGACAGATAGATAGATAGATAGATAGATAGTTTGATAGATTGGTAAGCAGACTTAAAGACTTAAAGCCTGATAGACATATTGATAGATAGACAGATATATAGACAAATAGATATATAGCTAGATATCAAGATAGACAGAAAGTCAAAAAGACAGATAGATAGATAAATAGATAGATAGATAGACAGATAAATAAATAGATAGATAGATAGATAGTCATATAGGCAGATAGATAGATACACAGATAGGCATATAGATAGATATAAGATAGCCATATAGACATATAGACAGATAGACAGATAGACAAGTATATAGATAAAGAGATAAATAGATAAAAACTTATACAAATAAAGAGATGGATAGATAGACAGTTTGGAAAATAGGTAGTTATATAGATAGAAAGATAGACTGATAGATAGATAGAAAAAATAGACAGATAGGCTAGATAGATTGAATGTAGATAGAAAGATAGTCAGATAGATTGACTGATAGACATATAGATAGAAAGTTAATAAAATAGACAACTAAACCAATAGACATGTAGACACATAGATAGATTGAAAGATATATAGACATAGACAGACAGATAAATAAATATATAGATAGATTAATATAAAATAAATAGATAGATTGAATAGCATACAAATGTACAAATAGTAAGATAGACAGACACGCATACTGACAGAAGATAGTTAGACAAATTGATTGACCTACTGATAGAGTGAAAAATAGACAAACAAATTAACAGGTAAATTTACAAATAGACAAACAGACACAAAGATAGATAGATCAGATATATATATACACACACATACATACAGGGGTATATAATAGATAAACATGGATAAATAGACATTTAGATAGAAATAGATAGACATATACACAAATAGAAAGATAGTTAGATAGATAGATAGATAGATATATACACAAATAGATAGATAGAGAGATAGTCAGATAGATCAATCAATAGATAGACAGATAGACAAGTAGTTAAATAAAAGATAAATGGATAAATAAATAGACAGACAGATAGATAGATAAATAGACATATAGACCATATAGATAAATATGATAGATAGACAAATAGATAGACAGGTAGATAGATAGATAGACAGACAGATAGAGAGATAGATAGACATATAGACATATAGATAGATAAACAGATAGATATGTAGACATATAGAAAGAAAGAAAGATAGATAGATAGACATATAGATAGATAGATAGACATATACACAAATAGACATATAGAAAGATAGTCACTTTGAAACATACACAGATTGATAGAGGTGTCAAATGGGTAGGGTCAGGTAAGCCCGACACGAGGCACATCACAATTCAACAGTGCCCAACTTGGCACTGCACAGAAATTTTATGTGCCCATGCCCGAGTCGGTCCTACTCATGGCATGAACTATATCGTGTCATATCGAGGCCAACCGGGTCTCGTGTAGGGCCTATGGGCAATATACCTCTACATGAGCTGAGAAACTGCCCCTACGGCTGAGCCTGACGGATACAAAAACCACTCATGTCTGATTCCAATTTCCACCCCCTCCCCCTCAATCCATTTTCCAACTATTTAAAAAACTAAAAAAATTTAAAAGTTTTAAATTTAAGATGTTGGATTTTTTGAATTTATAAATTCAGAAACTTCTTGGGCTTGGCTTTGATTGTTGTTTGCATTGGTTGTTGGAAGTTTGATTTGTGGCGCATGTGCTTTACCTTTACACTACTTTATGGGTATTTCTATATTTTTTAATTAATAAACTAAAACTCTTAAGTCTTAACAAAATATTTAAAATTAATTAGTTTTTTTTCTTTCCATCGCTCTCTCTATACTCTTTAATCTACCCTCTTGTCTAAAAAAACCAAAAAAATTACAAATACTAATGAAATAAATTTAAATTTAGAAAATGAAAATCTTACACAAAGGTCCATCGTCTGAGGCTGCTAAAACTTTCGTTTCTTCGGTCGTCTCAACCTAAACATCTAAAAAATAAAAAACTAGGTGGACTTCTATAGTTTTGGATTCATTTTAATATAATAAATAAATGTTAGGGGTGAGGAAGAAGAAATGACACAATGCAACTATTGTAAGAAAATTTTAACTTGTAAGAAAATTTTAACTTGTAAGAGTGCATTCTTGATTGTGCACCTTAAGAGGCATGCCGAACTATGCACCAAAAAAAATAGTCTATTAGATACTAGGCAAATCCAACTCAATAGTATGTCTTTTGAGTCTGGATCCAGTACAGTCTCAATGTTTACCCCCTTTATATACCGCAATGAGTTGCATAAGAAAGGCATGATGAAACTTATCACCATGATAGGTCTTCCAATCAGATTTTCGGAGGTAGTGAGCATCAAGTAGACATAATTTCAGCCTGCTTATCTTATGATTCCAAAGTCCACATCTAGGAACGACATACTAAAATTTTATAAGTTAGAAAAATAAATAATAATTAATAAATTTATGGCATATAATAGAGTGGTGTCCATGACATCTGATATCTGGACAAGTCACGATGATTCATCTTATGGATGTCTCACTGCCCTCTATGTAAATTCTAAATGGACTCCAAATAAAAAAAATTTAAGATTCTTTGAGATTTTCCATCCTCATGATGGCTAGACCATTTTCGACGGCATTATGAAGATCTTTAGAGAATATAAAATTTAAAATAAAAACTTAGTATCACTTTCAATAACGCATCTAATAATGGAGTAGCAATTAACATGATTGTTAGGAATATTAGAGACGAACTATTAGGAGAGATTTTCAATGTCAGATGCATGTGTCACATGATTAACTTGATTGTGCAAGCAGGGATGATGGTGTGTTACCCAGCTTTAGAAAACATACATAACTCACTAAAATATATTCGCAAGCCTCGCTGACAATAGGAATTCGGTAGTCTCTATTTATCTGTGAATCTTAAGAAGAATAGATTCTAATCATATGTGATACACCTTTACAAATACACGTGCCTAATGTTGGAGTCATGTGTTGGATACAAACACGTGATATCCGACTACGTCAATAGTAAGAGTGACTCACTTATTATTGACGACACTAACTGGGCTTCAAGTATATCATTTATAAAATTTTTGAAGATTTTTGATGACACAACGAACATGTGTTCGTCGATTTATAATCCCACGACTTACATTTCACTCAAGTGCATATGCGATATTAGTAGCATGTTAAGGAAGTATCAAGCTGTTAGACACTTAGCCATATGGTTGCAGAGATGGAAACCAAGTACTTAAAGTACTGGTCCATCATTCGATCTCTTTATTATCTTGCTGCATGCATTGACCATAGGGTTAAGGTGGAAGGGGTAGATACTATTTTGACATACATTTCCTCATGCATGAACTTGAAGACCCACCAGAAGGGTTAATTCACGAAAAGTTGATTGACATTTTCACATACTACGATACTATGTATGATGGTAGTAGTAGTGAGGCTCTGAGTACATACATGGATACCATATTCGAAGATGACAACTTTCCATTCAGCTAGCGAGGGGGAAACGATGAGGTGGACCATCGAATAGGAGTGAGCTGTCTTGATATTTTGATACCGATTACTACTCAATCCGCTTACATTCTGATACTAAGAATCTTGATATATTATAATGGTGAAAATCATTCGATTCCACCTTTTTCATGCTATCTAAGATAACACTAGATCTACTGACTCCTCTAGTGTCGATCATAGCATCAGAGTCTACTTTTTATATTACAGTGAATGTGATTTCAGATAGGAGATCAAGATTACATACATATATTATTGAGGCTTTAGAATGCATGAAGGATTGAAAGGATTCGAGCTTTAGGATCCAAGATCATGTTGAGACTTGGGTCTGGGACTACAGCGAGAGTGGATGAGTTGATTGCTAATGATGATCCATAAGATAGTTATTTGATTTTGAGGTTGAGGAAGATAATGTTAAGATGATGGATGATTGATGAGGTTACCACTTGATACCTGACGGTTGAAGATTGCGAGATTGTGACACGATGACCTTGACATCGACACTTATGTTATAGATATGCTTATGCTTATGTGTTATCCTTGATTATTATGTTTGATTTCAAAGTTTTGCACTCATTTTTATTTACATTGTATTTGCTTTGATTATTTGGCTTTGTGGTTTTGTCATTTTTGTTAAAGAGATAAACTAATATACAGATAGATAGATAGATAGACAAATAGACATAAAACCATATAGATAAATAAATAGATAGATAGATAGATAGTAAGATAGACAGATAAACATATAGAAAAATATATATATAGACAAATAGACAAATAGACACATAGATAGATAGACAGATAGACACATAGACAAATAGATGCATAGACACAGACATATAGACGAATATACAGATAGACACATAAAGAGATAGACATATAGATAGCTAGATAGAAAGATAAATAGGCTTATAGACAGACAGACAGACAGATAGATAGTTGATAGCCAGATAGACATAAAGACCATATAGACATATAGATAGATAGACAAATAGATTGATAGATAGATAGATAGAAAAATAGATAGACAGTTAGATAGATAGATAGATAGACAGACAGATGGAAAGATAGATAGATAGATAGATAGATAGACAAATAGACAAATAGACAGATAGACACATAAAGAGATAGACAGATAGATAGCTAGAAATATAGACAGATAGACATATATATAGATAGAAAGTCAGACAGATAGACCGATAGATATATATATATATATATATATATATATATAGATATATAAATAGATATATAGATAGAAAGATATAAAGATATAAAGATAGTTAGATAGTTAGATAGATCGACAAATAGACAGATAGACTAATAGAGAGATAGACAGAAACACATACAGATAGAAGATAGATAGACAGACAAACATACATAAAGATAAATAGAAAACATATAAACAATCAAACAGATAGATATAAAAATAGACAGATAGACAAATATATAGACAAAGAGATAAACCGATAAAAAAATAGATAGATAGACAGATAGAGAGATAGATAGATGAACCATATAGATAGTAAGAAAGATAGAAAGATAGGTAGATAGGTATATAGGCAGATAGTTAGATAAGTAGATAGGCATATAGGTAGATAGGTAGATAGAAAGTTTGTCAAATAGGAAGATAGTCAAATAGACATATAGGTAGATAGAAAGATATACAAAAAGAAAGAAAGATAGATATTTAGAGAGATAGATAGATAAATAGATAGATAAATAGACAGATAAATAGACAGATAGACAGGTAGATAGATAAATAGATAGACAAATAAAAAGATATACAGATAGAAAAATAAATAGATATATATATATATATATATATATATATATATATATATATATATATATATATATATATATATGTGAGTAGATAGATAGATAGGCAGATACACAGATAGACAGATATAAAGATACACACATATATAGATAGATAGATAGATTGATAAACATATACTAAAATAGACATATAGAATGATAGTCACATAGATAGATAGGTAGATAGACATGTAGATATATATATATATATATAGATAAACCGAAAGACAGAAATATAGATAGAAATATAGATAGATATATCAAATAGATAGATAGATAGATAAACAGATAGACATATTGAGAGATAGACAAATAGACAGATAGAGAGATAAAGAGTTAGATAGATAGACAGATAGACATAAAGACAGATAGACAGATAGATTCATAGACAGATAGATATATAGACCGATAGATAGATAGACAGATAGATAGATAGACAAATAGATAAAAGATAGATAGATTGAATAATAGGTAGTTAGATACATTCTAAATTAGACATATACACAGATAGACATGTTGAAAGATAGTCAGATAGATAGATTGACAAATATATAAGCACATAGATAAAGATATAAATTGATAAATAAATAGATAGATAGAGAGATAAAAAGATAAACCATATAGATAGAATAATATATTTATAGATAAACAGATAGATAGATAGAGACATAGACCACTATAGAGACAGACAGATAGACATATAGATTGATATAAAGATAGAAATAAAGGCTGATAGACAGATAGATAAATAGATTGATAGACATATAGATAGTTAGACAAATAGATAGATATACAGATATACTAATAGACAATGAGACAAATAGACAGATAGACATATAGATAGATATACAAATAGAAAAATAGATAGATAGATAGATAGATAGATTGACATATAAATAAATAGAAAGTTAGATAGATAGATAGATAGCTAAAGAGATAGACATATAAATAGATAGACAAATAAATAGAAGATAAATATACAAAAATAAAAAGAAAGATAGATTGTTAGATAGCTAGATAGATACACAAAGACAAAGACAGATAAACAAATTATAGATAGTTAGATAGACACATAAATATATAGACATATAAACATGTAGAATGATAGTTAGATAGGCTTTTATACAAATAGACAAATAGATAATTAGACAAATAGATAGATAAATAAATAGATTGATAGACAGATCAACAGAAAGATAGATCTATCGATATATAGATAGATTAATAGACATAAAAAGATAGACATAGAAAATAGATAGATAGTAATATAGATAGATGGATAGATATATAGATAAACAAAAGACAGATAAATTGATAAACTGATAGAAAGATAGATAGAAAAAAGATAGATAGATATACATATATAAAGATAGATAGATAGATAGACAGATAGACAAATAGACAGATACACTGATAGACAGATAGTGAGATAAACATATCGAGAGATAGATAGATAGATAGATAGACAAATAGATAGATAGACATATATCCAAATAGAGAGATATGCAGATAGATAGATAGATAGAGAAATAGATAGATAGACACATATACAGATAGACACATGATAGATTGACACATATAAAGAAAGTAAGAAAGATAGATAGATAGACAGATTGATAAATATACAGATAGATATATAGATAGACAGTCAGATAGACAAATATACAAATAGATAGATAGATAGATAGACAAATAAAATTGTAGCTAGTTAGCTAGATAGATAGATAGATAGATAGACAGATAGAAAAATAAAGAATTAGACAAATAGACAAATGCCAGATAGACAAACAGATAGACCGATATATATACAAATAGACAGACAGGCACATAGATAGAGAGATAGATAGATAGATATATAGAGAGATATTATGATAAATAGATATGTAGATATATGATAGACATAATTAGATCTACATTTAAAGAGATAGATAGATAGATAGATAGTTAGATAGGCTAATAAAAAGATAGAAAAAAGATAGACAGATATATAGATAGATAAACAAATACATAGATAGATAAACAGATAGATAGATAGATATATATATATATATATATATATATATATATATATATATAAAGGCAGACAGTTATATAGATAGATAGATATACAGACATATAGATAGACATAGAGCCAAATGGTACATAGATTGATAGATAGACAAATAAAAAGATAGATATATAGATAGATATCTATAATAGATAGACATATAGAAAGAAAGAAAGATAAATAGATAGACAGATAAAAAGATAGATAGAAAAATCATTAGATAGATTGATAGATAGACAGATAGACGTATATACAAATAGACTAATTGAGATATAGATAGATACACCGTATAGCACATAGAATAATAGATGATTATACATATTGATAGATAGATAAATATACATGTAAATAGATAGATAGATAGATAGACAAAAAGACAGATAGACAAATAAATAGAGAGATAGATAGAAAGATAGATAGATAGACAGATAGATATTTTGACAGATAGATAGATAAAGAGATAGACAGTTAGACAGATATACAGATAGATAGATAGATAAATAGACAGAAGATACATAATTAGATATACAGATAGATAGAAAGACGAATAGACAGATAGATAGATAGAGAGACAAATAGATAGATATATAGATAGACACATAAACAGATATATAGATAGACATATAGAAAGATATATAGATAAATAGATAAACAGATAGATAGATAGATATATATATATATATATATATATAGACGCATAGACAAATAGAAAGAGAAACATATAGACAGAAGACAAATAGATAGATAGTCAGATAGACAGATAAATACATAGATAAACAAATAACAGGTAGATATAATTATATACAAATAGACAGACAGACAGAAACACATATTGAGAGATAAAAAGATATATATATAGATAGAAAAATATATGGGTAGATAAAGGATAGACCTAGATAGATATACATTTAGATAGATAGAGAGATATACATATACACAAAAAGACATATAGAAAGATAGTCATATTGATAGATATATATATATATATAAACAAGTAGAAGATAAAGAAATAAATAGATAGATATATAGATAAACAAATAAAAAGATAGATAGATAAACTATATAGACATATAAATAGATAGATAGAATGATATATAGATTGATAAAAAATTGACAGATAAATAGATAAATAGATAGGCACATAGATAGATAGACAAATAGACTGATAGAATTATAGAAAGATAGACATTTAGATAGACAGATTGACAGATACATAGATAGATAGTTAAGATAGATAGACAGATAGACAGATAGATTGACAAATAGACAAAAAGATAGAAAGGTAGATAGACAAAAAGATAGAAAGGTAGATAAACAAATAGATAGATAGACAAATAGACAGATATACAGATAGAATGAAAGATAGATTGACATATAGTTAGATAGCTAGAAAGGTACTTATCGAGATAGATAGATAGATAAATAGATATTTAGATAGATAGATAGGTAGATAGATAGATAAAATGATCGATCGATAGAATGCAAGAAAGAAAGAAAGATATATAGATAAACAAACAAATAGAATAGCTGAAAGATAGATATATAGATAGATAGACAGATAGATAGATATACTGACAAACAAACAAACAGACAGTCATATTGAAAGATAGATTGATAAAATGACAGGCAATTAGAGGATAGACACAAACAAATAGTCATTTATAAAGATAGACCAGATAGACATCTACACAAATAGACAGATATAAATATAGTAAGATAGATATATAGACAAATAGACAACTAGATAGATAAAATGATAAGCCAATAAAAAGATATATAGATAGACAATATAGACAGATTGACAAATATATATATAGACAGATATATAGTTAGTCAGATAAATAAAAAGATGGTTAGACAGAGAGACAGATAAATAGATATACAAATAGACAAATAGAAACATAGATAAAAGATATATAGACAGATAGACATTAGAAATAGATAGATATATGTATACACAAATAGACATATAGAAAGATAGTTAGATCGATAAATAGAAATTTAAAAAGATAGATATAAATATATACACTAATAGATAGAAAGAAAGATAATCAGATAGATAGATAATTAGGTAGACAAGCAGATAGACAAAGAGAAAAGCAATAATTAGATAGACTAATAGACATATAGAGCTATAGATATATAGAACATATAGAAAGAAAGATAGATAGATAAATAGATAGCCACATAGAAAAATAGACAGATAGACAGATAGATATATAACCATATACACAAATATAAATATATTAAGATAGTTATATAGATAGATAGATATACATTTATAGAGATAGATAGAAAAACATATACACAAATAGTTAGAGAGAAAGATAATCAGATAGATAGATAGTTAGATAGACAAGTACATAGATAAAGAAAAAATTGATAAATAAATAGACATATAGACATGTAGAGAGATTTACAATAATATCATATAAACAAATAGACAGATAGACAAATAGATTGATAGAGAGATAGATAACTAGATAGATAGATAGATAAATTGATAAATAAATAGACAAATTGACAAATAGAAAGATAGACAAAAAAAAATGACAGAAAGATAGATAGGAAGATATATTGATAGATAGAAAGATATATTGATAGATAGATATATAGATCTTAAGATAGATAGATAGACCAAATAGACAGATAGATAAATATACAGATAGATAGTTAGATAGATAGAAAAATAGGTAGATAGATAAATTAATAGACATACATACATATAGACAGATAGGCAGATAATAGATAGATAGATAGATAGACGGATAGATAGATTGACAAATAAGATGATATATATATATATATAGAAATAAAGAAAGAAAGATAGATAGATAGATAGATGGATGGATAGATAAAAATATATAGATAGAAAAACAAGTGATAGATAGATAGACAAAAGATAGAAAGATAGACAGAGAGACAAATAAACAAATAGACCGATAGGCAAATTAACAAATAGATATATAGATAGATTGATAGATAAAAGATAGACTAATTGATTCGTGTACATATAGATTGATAAAGAGATAGATAGAAAGATAGATAAACATATATACAAATAAAGAGATATATAGAAAGATAGATAGGAAGACATATATGCAAATAAACAAATAGATAGATAGACTAAAAGATAGATAAACACATAGATAGATAGACTGATACACATATCGACAGATAGATAGATGGACATATAGACAGACAGACAGATAGATATATAAACAAATAGATAGTCTAACAGATAGATGGCTAGACAAATATAAAGCTAGATAAATAGACAGATAAATACATAGAAAGATATAATGATAGATAGACAGAGTGATATATATATATATATATATATATTGATATATATTAAGATCGATAGATAGATAGACAGACATATAGAAAAATAGTTAGACAAACAAACACACATATAATCAGAAGATACATAGACAAATAGATAGAAAGATAGAATGATAAATAGATAGATAGACAAATATAGAGATAAAAAGATAGACAAATAGATAGATATATTGATAGAAAAATAGACAAATAAACAAATAGACAGATAGAGAGATAGATAGATAGATGAATAGATAGATAAATTGATAGATAGACAAATTGATAGATAGAAAAATTGATAGATAGACAAATAAAAGATAGACAGATATATAGAAATACAAATAGACAGATTTACAGATAGACAAATTTATAGATAGATAAATAGAAAGATAGACAGATTGATAGAATGACAAAAAGAGATATAGACTAATAGACAGATAGAAAGATTGACATATAAACATATAGATAAATAGATTGTTATACAAATAGAGAGATAGGCAGATAGACTAATATACAGATATAAGGATAGGTAAATACCTAGATAGACATATATATATATATATATATAGAGTGGTAGATAGATTGACAAATAGACAGATAGTTAGATAGATAGATAGAGATATATATATATATATATATATATATATGGAGATATAGATAAACAGATATACATAATGACATATAGAAAAATAAAAAGATAGATAGACTAATAGATAGACAGATAAAAAAATACACAATTAGATAGATAAAAAGATAATCTGATAGATAGATAGATATAAATATATACAAGTAAATATATAAAAAGTTAAATCAATAAATAGATAGAAAGATACTTAGATAGAGAGAAAGACAAAAAGACCATATAACAGATTGACAGACATATAGATAGATAGATAGATAGATAGAGAGAGTAAAAGATAGATAGATAGAAGAAAAGATAGATAGATATATAGATATCCAAATACACAGATAGACAAATAGAATATTGATAGATTGTTAGATAGACAGATAGATAGATATACATATAGACTGATACATAGTTAGACAAATAGATAGACACACAGATAGATAGATATATAGTGAGATAAATACATGGATAGATAGATAGACAGACATATAGATAAATAGATAGAAAAAAAGAGAGATTGACTGATATACAAGTAGATAGATATATATATATATATATATAGAAAGATATTAAGATAGATAGATAATTATATAGATAGATTGAAAAATAGATACATAGATAACAAAGAGACATATAAACACACATATATACATAAGACAAATAGATAGATAGACATACAACCAGATAGATAAATAGATAAATACATAGAGGATAGACACAGACATATTCACATTTAGAGAGAGATAAATTGACATTTACTCAAATAGACAATAGAAATATAGAAAATATATTGATAGACAAATATACATTTAGAGAGATTGATAGATAGACATATACACGAATAGATAGATTAAAATATAGTCAGATAGATAAATAGACAGATAGAGAGATAGACAATTAGATAGATAATAAGATAAACCAATAAATAGATAGACAAAAAGATAGATTGAGAGTTATACCGATAGATCATATAGATACACAGATAGACAGATAGACTGACAAATACATAAATAAAAATATTGACAGATTAACATATTCAGAGATAGTCAACTAGACATATAGTCTGATATAAAATGGACAGATATACAGATATACATATAAACAGATAGATAGATAGAAAAATTAAGAGATTTACAGATAGATAGATAGATAGAAAAATTAAGAGATTTACAGATAGATAGATAGATAGACATAAAAATAGATACAAAAATAGACAAATACAAAAAAATAGATAGTAGATAGATAAATTAACCGAAAATAGATAGACAAATAGATAGATAGATAGATAGATAGATAGAAAAATAGATAGTTAGACAAATATAGATATAGATAGATAGACAAATAGATAGATAGACAGATTGACAAATAGAAAAATAGACAGATAAAATATTTGATAGATTGAGAGATTGACGGATAGATAGATTGAGAGATTGACAGATTGACAGATTGATAGATTGACAGATAAACATATAGATAATAGTGATAGCCAGATAGGGAGTGAAGAAGATATATAGATAGATAGATAGATTTGTAGATAGATAAATATATTGATCGTTCGATAGATCATTTAGAAAGATATATAGATAGATAGATATATAGATAGCAAGTTCAATAGATCGATCGATATAAAGAGAGATAGACATATATATATATAGATAATTAGATAGATAGATAATTAGAGAGAGAGAGAGAGATAGATAGATAGATATATAGAAAGATAGATAGACATATAGAAAGATAGAAAGACAAATAGGCAGATACTCAAACTAGATAGATAGATAGTTAGTTAGATAGATATATAGATAGATAGTTAGACAGATAATCATATAGTCATATACATAGATAGATAAATAGATAAATTTATAGATTGACAGATTGACAGATACACAAATTGACAAATAGATAGATAACTAGATAAATAAATAGAAAGATAGATATATAGATAGATTGACATATAGATAGATAGTTATATAGATATATAGATAGATAGATAGATCTACTGATAGATAGATAGATCATCAGATAGACATATATACAAATAGTTGGATAGAAAGATAGACATATAGACAAATAGATATATAAATACATAAAAAGATAAACATAAAGTTAGATTGATATATAGATAGATAGATAGATATAGATTTATATATTGATAGATTGATAAACTAATAAAAAAAAGTCAGATAGACAGATTGATAGATAGAAAGACAGACAGATACACATATACACAAAAGAGAGATAGACATAAGATAGATATATAGATAGATAGACAGAAACAAATATAGACAAATAAACAAAAAAGACATACAGAAAGATAGATAATTAAATAGATCGACAAATAGATAGATAGATAGATATAGAAATAGATAGATAATTAATTAGTTAGAATAGTAGATAGAGGATAGACACAGACATATAGACATTTAGAGAGAGACAAATAGAAATTTACACAAATAGATAGATAGAAAGATAGTAAAATAGGTAGATAGACAGATAGACATTTAGAGAGATAGATAGATAACCATTTACACAAATAGATATATAGAAATATAGTCAGATCAAAAGATTGACAGATAGACAAGTAGATCGATAAAAAGATAAACCAATAAATAGATAAACAAATAAATTGATAGAAAGATAGAAAATCACATAGATAGATAGATAGTGAGATAGATAGACAGATAGACATAAAGATAGATTGACAAAAAGATAGAAAGTTAAATAAATAGTTAGACCAATAGTCAGATAGAAAAATAGATAGAAAATAAATAGAAAGACAGATAGAGAGATATAGAGATAGATAGATAGATAGATAGACAAATAGTCGTATAGATAGATAGATAGACAAATAGACAAAAAGATAGATTGTAAGATAGATAGATTGATTGATAGATTGATATATATAGAAATAAATAGATAGACATATAGATAAATAGACAGATATATAGATAGATAGATAAATAGAAGACATATAGATAAATAAATTAGTAGACAAATATATAGATAGACAGATAGATAGAAGATAGATAGAAAGATAGACCGATAGACATATAGATAAATTGATAGATAGATAGATAGACAGATTGATAAATATATAGTCAAATTGACAAATATACATATAGATAGATAGATAGACAGACAGACAGTTAGATAAATAGATAAATTGAATGACAGATAAGTAGATAGACACATAGACAGATAGATAGATAGAGATATAGACATTTAAACATATAGATAGATAGATTGATAGATTCACATATAGACAGATAGATATATAGATTGAAAATAGATAGACAGACAGATAGACAGATAGATAGATAGATATATAGACATATAAAAAGATAGATAGATAGATAGGCAGATTAATATTTAGACATATAGACAGATAGACACATAGACACATAGACAAATAGACAGATATACAAATAGACAAATAGATAGAATATATATAGACAGATAGATAGATAAATAGAGAGTCAGATAGACAAATAGATAGATAGACAGACACATAGATAGATAGACAGATAGACATATAGATATATAGTAGATTGCCAGATTGGTAGATAGGAAGATATATAGATAGATAGATAGTTTGGTAGATAGATAGATATATAGATTGATCGATAGATCGATTAGAAAGATATTTAGATAGATAGATATATAAAAAATGAGATCGATAGATCGATCGATAGAAAGATAGATAGACATATAGACAGAAAATTAGATAGATAAATAGATATATAGAAAGATATATAGATATATAGATAGATAGCTAAACATATAGACATATAGAAAGATAGAAAGTAAAATAGAGAGATATACAAATAGATTGATAGATAGTTAGTTAGATAGATATATAGATAGATAGTTAGATAGATATATAGATAGATAGTTAGGCAAATAAACATATAGTCTTATACACATATAGATAAATAGACATATTTATAGATTGACAGATAGTTAGATATATAAATAAACAAATAGATAGATAACTAGATAGATGAATAGAAAGATAGATATATAGATAGATTGACATATAGATAGATAGAAAGACAGATAGACATACATATAGATAGACAGACAGATAGATAGATAGACAGATAGATCTGCTGACAAATAGACAAATAGATAGACAGATAGACATATAGACAAATAGATAGATAGAAAGATAGACATATAAACCATCTATATAAATAAATACAAAGAAAGATAAACATATAGTTAGATAGACATACATACATACATACATACAAATAGATAGATAGATAAATTGATAGAAAGATAAATAGATAGATAAATAGAAAGATAAATTGACACACATATAGACAATAGATAGATAGACAGACAGATAGATAGAAAGAAATATAGACAAATAGACAAACAGATATATAGAATGATAGATAATCTAATAGATATACAAATAGATAGATAGATAGTTAGTTGGTTAGATACGCAGATAGATGATAAACACAGATAGATACACATTTAGAGAGAGACAAATAGAATTTACATAAATAGACAAATAGAAAGATAGTTAATTAGATAGATAGATAGATATACATTTAGAGAGATAGACAGATAGACATTTACACAAATAGATATATAGAAATATAGTCAAATAGGTAGATTGACAAATAGACAAGTAGATCAATAAAGAGATTAACCAATAAATAGATAAATAGATAAACAGATAGTCTGATAGAAAGATAGAGAATCATGTAGATAGAGAGATCGTGAGAGATAGACATATAGATAGATAGAAAGTAAAATAAACAAATAGACCGATAGTCAGATAGACAGATAGATAGAAAATAGACAGATAGATAGATAGACAGATAAACAAATAGATAAATAGAAAATAGGCAAATAGACATATAGATAGATAGATAAAGAAATAGACAAATACAAAAAAAGAAATTTTGTCAGATAAATAGATAGATTGATTTATATTCAAATAGACAGTTAGACATATTAATAGATAGATAGATAGATAAATATAATACAGATATATAGATAGGTTGTCAGACAGATAGAGAGGGAGAGATAGATAGATAGACCTATAGACATATAGATATAGATATATAGATATTTATATATATTGGCAGATAGATAGATAGACAGATAGATAAATAGATAGACAAATATACAGATAGATAGATAGATAGACAGATAGACAAATAGATAGATAGATAGATAGACAAATAGAGAGATTGACATATAGACAGATAAGTAGATAGATAGATAAATTGATTAATAGATTGATTAAATGATAGATTGACATATGGACAGATAGACATATAATACAAAATAGATAGGTAGATAAATAGATAGATAGACATATAGACAGATAGAAAATAGACAAATAGACAAATAGATAGATAGACACATATCGGATATAAAAATAAACATATAGATAGATAGACAGATCGATAGATTATTAGATAGACATATAGACTAATAGATAGATAGGTAGATATATTGATAAATAGAAAGATATATACATAGATAGATCGTGAGATAGACAGATAGAAAAATAGACACATAGATAGATAGACACATAGATAGATAGTTAGATATAGATATAGATATATATATATATATAGACAGATATGTAGATAGACACATAGATAGATAGACAGATAGATAGTTAGTTAGTTAATTAGTAAGACAGATAGACAGATAGACAGATAGACAAATGGATAGATAGATAGATAGATGAATGGATAGACAAATAGATATATAGACAGATAGACAAATAAACATATCGACATATAGAGAGATAGAGAGATAGATAGATAGAAACACATGTAGATAGATAGATAGAAATATAGATAGATAGATAGATATATATATATATATATATATATATAGACAGATAGATAAATAGACAGATAGATACTTAGAGAGATAGACAGATTGACAAATATATAGATATAGAGATAGACAAATAGACAGATAGATAGATAGACAAATATCTAGATATATAGATAGATAGATAGACAGATAATCAGATTGACAGATAAATAGATAGGGAGACAGATAGATAGTTAGTTAGAGGGATAGATAGATATATACATAAATATCCAAAACCCAGATAGCCATATAGCCAAAAAGCCAGAAGACAAATAGCTAGATTGGTAGATAGATAGAGAGATAGATAGATAGATAGAAAATTAGATAAATATATAGAAAGATAAACAGATAGATAGATAGATAGAAAAATAGATAAATATATAGAGAGATAAACAGATAAATTGATAGATAGTTAGATAGATAATTAGTTCGACAGATAGTCATATAGACATATACATAGATAGATAGATCGACATATATCCAGATTTATAGAGATAGAGAGAAAGCTAGATAGATGAATAGTTAGATTGATATATAGATAAAAAGATAGATAGATAGATAGACAGATAGAAAAATAGACACATAGACAGATAGACAGATAGAATAGATAGATATATAGATAGATTGATTGATTGATACACAAATAGAAAGATATATTGATATACAGATAAACAGATAAAAAGATCAACATATAAACAGATAGACAAATAGATAGATAAAAAGATAGACAAATAGACAGATAGATAGATAGACAGATAGATAAGTAGATAGATCGGTAGATAGACTAGTAGAAAGAAAGATAGATACACAAATAGATAGATATATAAAAAGATAGATAAGTAGATAGATGCACATATAGAGAGATATTCATATAGATAGATATAAAAATAGACAGATAGAAAGATAGATAGATATATAGATTGATAGACATATAAACAAATATACAGATAAATAGATAAACAGATAGATTGAAAGAAAGAAAGATAGATAGATATATATATATATATATATATATATATATATATATAGATATATAGATAGATAGATTGATTGATTGATTGATTGATAGAAAGTTTGATCGATAGATAGATAAATAGACAAATAGATAGATAGACTAATATACAGGTAAACTAGATAGACATATAAACAGAGAGACAGATATACATATAGACAGATAGACATATAAAAAGATAGATAGATAAATAGATAGACAAATAGTTATATAGATAGATAGATAGACAGATAGCCAAACAGAGAGATACATACATAGATAGATAGATAGATAGACAGACAGATATATAAATAGATAGATAGAAGATAGATAGAGAGATAGATAGATAGATAGATAGGTATATTAGCATATAAATAAATAGTTATATTGATAAATATAAAAAAATTTATATTGTTATACTGATAGACAGTTAGGAAGAATGATAGATAGATAGAAATATAGATATACAGATAGACAGATAGATAGCCAGCTAGATAGATACTCATATAGATAGACAGACAGATAGACAGATAGACATACAGACAGACAAAAAAATAGATAGAAAGATAAATAGATATATAGATAGATAAATATACTGAAAGACAAATAGATAGATATATATACAGATAAACAGAGAGATAGATATCCAGATAGATATAAATATATATAGATATATAGATAAATAGATTGATAGATATAAAGACAAATAGATAGATAGATAGACCGATAGAGAGATTGATAGATAGATAGACAGATAAATAGAAAGATAGACAGATTGACAAATAGAAAGATTGACAAAAAGATAGATAGGCATATTGATAGATAGATTTATAAATAAATTGATTGATTGATTGATAGACAGACAGATAGATATAAAGATAAATAAATAGATAGGTAGACATATAGACAGATACCCAGATCGATAGAGAGAAAGATAGATAGATAAATAAATAGATAAACAGATTGACTGATAGACAGACATACAGGCCAACAGACAAATAATTAGATAGATTGATAATTTGATAGATTGATAGATAAATTGATAGAGATATAGACATATAGGTAGATAGATAGATAGACAGATATAGAGATAGTTAGAAAGACAGATAGATAGATACACTGACAAATAAATAAATAAATAGATATAAAGATAAATATATTGACAAATTTCCAAATTGACAAATAGATAGATAGACATATATACAGATAGATAGATAGATATACAAATAGATATATGCAAAGATTGACAGATAAACAAATAGTTAAATAGATAGATAGAAATATAGATAGACAGACAGACAGATAGATAGAAAGATAGATAGAAAGAATGATAAATAGATAGATAGAAAGACAAATAGAAAATAAATTTATAGACAAAAGATAGATAGACACACATACAGATAGTTAGACAGACATATAGAAAGTTATATAGATAGAAATATTGACAGATAGATACATTGATTGATGCATAAATAGATGGATAGATACACAGATAAACATATAGTCATATATACAAATAGACAGATAGATAGATAGATAGCAATATAGACAAATAGACATATAGACATATAAACATATAGAAAATAGAAAAAATAGACAAATAGACATAAACAAAAATACAGATAGAAAGATAGAAAAATAGCCATATTTCTAGATAACAATATGTATAGATGCATAGATTTAAAGATAGACATATAGATAGATAGAAAGATAAATAGATAGATAAATAGATAAATAGACAAATAGATAGACAGATAGATAGACAAATATATAAATAGATAGATAGATAGATATATATATATATATATATAGACAGATATATAGATATACATATAGACATATATATATATAGATAAATAGATAGACAAATAGAAAGAAAGATAGATAAATAGATAGTCAGATAACCAAATAGCAAGATAAACAGATAGATAGAAATATAGATATAAAGATAGAGCTATAGACATAAAGACAGATAGATAGTTAGAGATTAAATTAATTGACAGATAAATTTATAGACAGAAGACAGATAAATAGATAGATAGATAGACAAATAAACACATACATAGATTGTTAGAAAGATAGCTAAATAGATATACAGATAAAAAGATAAATAGAAAGATAGATAGACACACACACACACACACATATATATATATATATATAGCTAAATAGAAAGATAGATAGATAGATAGACATATAGACATATAGACATATATACAAATAGACAGATAGACAAATAGACAGAATGATATATAGATAGATAGAGAGATAGACAGATAGACAAATAGCCAGATAGCCATATGGACAGATACACATATTGAAAGATAGACTTATAAATAGATAGATAGAGAGATAGATAGATAGACATATTGATAGAGACATATAGTCAAATAGACAGATAGACAAATAAATTGATAGAGAAATAGATATATAGATAGAGAAATAAAAGATAGATAGAGAGATAGTAAATAACTAGATAGGCAGCTAGGTAGAAAGATACATAGATAGATAAATAGATAAATAGATAAATAGATAGATAAATATATAGATAATTAGATAAATAGATAGATAGATAGAAAGATAGACTGGCAAATAGATAGATTAATAGATAAGGGGTTAGTTAGATACATAGTCATATAGACATATACCTAGATAGATAAACATATAGACAAATTTATAGATATACAGATAGACACATGGATACATAACTAGATATACATATAGACAAATAGATAGATAATTAGATAGACAGATAAATATATAGACAAATAGAAAAATAGATATATAATTAGATAGATAGATAGATAAAGAGATAGTCATATAGATAGATAGATAGATATATAGATAGATATATAAATCCATAGATAGATAGATATACAGATAAATAGATAGACAGAAAGATAGATAGGTAGATAGACAGAAAGATAGATAGATATATAGATAGATAGACAAGTAGATAAATATACAGAGAGCTAGATAAACTGAGAGACAGATATACAGATAGATAGATTGATAGACAGACAGATAGATATATATATATATATAGTTAAATTGCTATACAGATAGATTATTAGACAGATAAATAGGTAGATATATATATAATATATAGATAGACAAAAAGACAAATAGATAGACAGGAAAATTGATAGATAGCTAGATAGATTGGGAGATTGATAGACAGATAGACAAATAGAAAGATAGACAGATAGATACATAGATAGATAGACAAATTGATTGATTTATTGATTGATATACAGATAGATAGATATATAGATAGATAGATATACAGATAGACAAATAAATAGATATATAGATAGATATACAAATAGACATATAAACGTATAGATAGAAATACAGATAGTTAGAAAGATAGTTAGAAAAATAGACAAATAACCAGATAGCCATATGGACTAGTATATAGATTTAAAGAAAGACATTAAGACAGATAGATATATAATCAGACAGATAGATAGATATATAGATAGATAGATAGATAGATAGATAGATAGTTAGAAAGATAGATAGGCATATAGATAAATTTAAATATAAATAAATAATTATATAGACATATAGACAGATAGACAGATAGATAGATAGAAATAAAGATAGACATATAGCATGATAGACAGATAGATAGATAGACAGATAGACAAATTAACAGATAGACATATATATAGATTTATATATATATATATATAGATAAATAGATAAATAGATAGATAGACAGATATATTGATAGAAGGATAGAGAAATATAAAAATAGACACATAGATAGATAACCATATGGACCCATAGATAGGTAGACAGATTGACATATAGACATATAGACAAATAGACTAATCGATAGATAGACAGATATATAGTTAGATATATAGACAGATAGACAAATAGACAAATAGATAGAAAGACAGATATATATATATATATATATATATATATATATATATATATATATATATATATATATATATATATATAAATAGATTGATAGATAGACAAATTGACACATAAATAGATGATAGATAGACAGATAGATATATAAATAAATAAAGAGATAGATAGATAGGCAGATAGATAGACAATACATAGATAGATAGATAGATAGATAGATATATTATTAGTTAGTTAGATCGATAGTCATATAGACATATACATAGATTGATAGATAGATATATAGATAGTTAGACAGATAGATAGATAGCCAAATTGAAAGAGAGACAGATAGATAGACAGTTAAATATATAGAAAGTTATATAAATAGACTTATAGATAAATACATATATAGAATGATAGTCAGATAGACAAAAAGAAATATAGACAAATAAAAAGATAGATAGAATGATAGATAGATAAATAGTTACACAAATAGACATGTAAAAAATATATAAAGAGATAGACAGTTATATAAAGAAATATATATATTTTGATAGATAGAAAGATTGATAGGTATAATGACACATATAAAGATTAATATTTTGATAGATAGATAGATAGATAGACAGACTATTTGATAGATATACAGATAAATAGATAGATAGACAGATAGAAAAATAGATAGAAATATAGATATACAGACATATAGATAAACATATAGAGAAATTGATATATAGATAGACAGATAGACAGATACATATATAGAAGAATATACAACTAAAAAAATAGATAGATAGACAAATGAACCTATAGATAGGTAGATAGATAGACATATTGATAGATAGAAAGATTGACACATAGATAGATAGGGAGATAAAATGATAGATAGATAGACAGACAGATAGACAGATCGATAGTTAGATATTTATATAGATAGACAGACAGACAGATAGATAGCTAGACATAATATATATAAAAAATAGATAGAGATATTTTTTTTTTTAAAAAAAGGCTTTTATCTTTTATTAAAGAAAACATAACCCTCACGTGTAGGCGGAGGAAAACCTTTACAACCTCAGAAGTCTATTTGTAAGACATTACATTTACAGGGCAATTCCCTAGCCCAAAATACAGAGCATTATCCTTATTTAAGTTAACTATGGCGGAAGCCATTCTCTTTGTGATTCTTCATAATTATGTAACAGTGAACAGTAGGTAGACTTTCCACACAAGCAGGTATACTCATCTCAGCAGTGGGAGGACTCATGGAAGCAACAGAGTGCTCTCTACATAGGTATATGCACTGTGTCAAATTTTTGTTCTCCTATGGCAGCAACAGATTGCGCTTATGGCAGCAACAGACAGCAACAGACTTTCCATAGCTTCTTCTTTATTCTCCCATCATCCTGATTTTTTGTTCAGGCAGGTTTTCAATAAAATATGCTCCTTTATTTGATATTGTCTCTACATCTGTGTGGAGGTAGTTGTAGCAGCAGCAAACAGCATCTGGAGGCAGCATATGGGGATAGTGCTGCCCATGTGGTCGGGCCTCTATCTCTCCTCTTCCCCGTGCGTCTGGCTCTTCTCTTCACATACTTTCTAAAAGGTTTCCAGTAGTCTTCCTTCCTCATTTATACACTGTCGATCCTGTAACAAAACCAAAGAGAAAAAAAAAACAAACGTGCCTACAAGATCTTGACACCCTATTACCCTTATCATTGATTAAACTTATACAACATAAGACTAAAGATCCACAGAATTGTCGATTTCTCCTCCTTAACATTCTGCAAGGAAAGTCAGAATACATATTGTCCTGCAAGGAAAGTCAAAGTACATACTTTCTAAAGAGAATATCGAATTCTACCGAAATGCAGAATTAGCACATATTTTTAGATATGCAGAATTAGCACATACTTTCTAAATTACATACATATTATCTTGACACCCTTGCATTTTTAGCTATGCACTATTCCACCGAAATGCAGAATTAACACATCCTGCAATGGGATCTCCTTCATTTATACCCTATTATTCTTCTTAACATCTTGCAAGGGAAGTCAAGATACATCTTTTAAGATACTCACTATTCTGCCGAAAAGCAGAGTTAAGACATTTATAATTCTAATCTGTATGCTTCTTTTTTAAATTCAAAATTCTAAATTAAGATTTTAGTTTTATTTTATTTTTAAATATGGCTCAATCTCCACCCTTCCATTCCATTTAATTGTGAGACAGAAATTCTCTTCAATGATGAATTCCCACTCAAATCATCAGAAAGTTGAGACTTTGTCATATCTTCGTGGTCTGTTTATTTGTTCTAATATAAGGAAATCCCATTTTATCTAAACATGCTATTCCCTTTAGTTTATTTGGCATGAATTTCTCGTTATATTCAATATCTCTTCTGGCGGTGCCTATTTTAGATAGACTGTCCGCTAGATTATTAGCTTCTCTATATATATATGTATTATTGAGGCCTTCAGTTCGTCCAAAAGACTAAGAATTACTTCTAGGTCCTCTTCATACCTCCATAATATTTTCTTATTAATTACTGTTTCAACTAGTAATTTTGAGTCTACCTGAACTTCAATGTTTTTAAAGTCTAGTTGCTTACATATCTCTAATCCTGATTTTAATGCTCTAATTTCTGATTCTAAAGCCGAGGAGGCTCTACTAGATATGGTGAAAGCTCTCTGTACTGTCCCTGTATGATCTCTTATTATCACGCCACCTCCTGCTATTCCAGTGTCCCTGCTAAACCTCCCATCCGTATTAAGTGAGAGTTTGCCATCGGGCAGAGCATTCCAGTGTATACATTTAACCCATTGCTGTTTTAAGACTTTGTATGTGAGATCCCATTCTTTCTCAAGCTTCTTTTCTTGTTTCATTTCCTGTATTACCATCGGTTTTATTATTGATATATTACATATCTCATTTCTAATATCTTTTATAATTTCTGTTAAATTCATCCTTATATTTTCAAATTTACTTTTGTTTCGAGATTTCCATATGCACCAAATAATTAGATGCGACAGTTTCTGATTAAGCCATTTCCTGGTGGGGCTTTTCGTGTTTTCTTTTTCTCATTTTTTAACTTTATCTATTAATCCATCATCTATTTTACATATTCTTTTTTCCCCTTCCATCTCTCTCCATATTTCTGCTGCAATGGGTCCATTAGAAATCAAATGATCAGTTGTTTCAACCGCTTGTGAACAGCATTCCCATCTTGATGTCATGTTTATCCCTTTCTTTTGTATATTTCTATCTACCGGTATAGCATTCATTAAAGCCTTCCATGTGAAGGAGCGCATTTTTTGCGGGATGTTTTCTTGCCATACCCATTTAAATAGAGTTTGAGCCGGTTTTTTCTTTCTGACCAAATCTTTTGCCGACTTGAGGGAAAAGATTCCTTGTGGTGTTAACGTCCATTTCCAGCCACTCTTCTTTAGTATAGAGTGTGAGTATACTATATCTTTTTGTTTTTCCATTGACTTCCAACTATTCGAAACTTTCTTAGAGGTCTTATTCTTATTATCTAAATATTTTACCTGCATATATTTAGCCCAAAGATTATCGCTTTCTTTAAGTCTCCACCAGCTTTTACAGTCCCAGGCAGCTGCCGAGTCTTGGAGGCTCATTAGACTTAATCCTGCTTCCTCTTTCGGATAACAGATACTTTTCCAGTCCTTCCAGTGTAGTTTATTTCTGCCTTGTTTTTTACCCCATAAGAAGTTAGCCATTTCTGATTCGAGTCTTTTAATAAATTTTTTAGGGGGATGTATCACTGATAAAATGTGTGTTAGTGTTCTTTGTAATACGTGTGAAAGCAGCGTAATCCTCCCCCCAAATCCCAGGAGCTCTTCTTTCCATCCTGCTATCTTCTTTCTTAGCTTGTCTTGAAGGTAAGTTAGATATTCTTCCTTCAACCTCCCCTCATATATAGGACAACCTAGATACATTAATGCCCCTTTAATTTCTGCAAACCCTGTAATATTTTTTATTTTATCTACTAACATTAATTTTGCATTTTTAGCAAGCATGAACTGACATTTACTTTTATTAACCATTTGGCCTGTCTCTTTTTCAAATATTTGAAGAAGATCCATAAGATTCATTAAAGACTTTATGCTATCATTAGTAAATATTATAAGGTCATCTGCGTAAGCTAAACAGCCTATTCTGGGTGTATTCCTTGGTTGTCTGAATGACATTATTTTACCTTCGGATATTTTCTTATTCAAGTTTCGTATTAATAGTTCTAAATAAATATCAAAAAGAAGGGGGGATAACGGATCCCCTTGCCTTAAACTTTTATTTGGTTTAAATTCCTCACTTATCTTACCATTTACTAGGACTCTTACCCAAGTACTTGAAATGCATCTATATATTAGATCTATGGTCAGCTCAGAGAAGCCGAACCTTCTTAGCACAAAGCAAAGGGTATCCCATTCCACTCTATCGAAGGCTTTCGATAGATCTAGTTTGACCACTAAGTTTTTTCCTATAGATTTACCTCCTATTTCTTTCATCATTTCTGATGCAAGTTTTATATTTTCAATCATTAATCTATTTTTAACAAAGCCCATTTGTTCCTGAGATATTATTGACAGTAAAATTAAGCTTAGCCTATTTTGTAATATTTTTGCCAATATTTTATAAATAGCATTGCATAAACTTATTGGTCTATAATCTTCACATTTCTGTGGTGATTCTTTTTTTGGAATTAATACTATAAAAGATTTTACCCATGATTTTAGGATTTCCGCACCTACAAAAAAACTTGCAATCGCAGGGACTAGCTCAGTTTTAATCGTATGCCAGTTTACCTGGAAAAAATAATTGTTCCAACCATCAGGTCCTGCTGTACTATCTTTATCAAGACTAAAGACAGCATCTTTAACTTCTAGTTCTTCTGGGATCAATTCCATTAATTGGTTTTGAGCTTCCGTGATGGTCGCCCTAATCTCAAGCATTAGAGAATTATCTGTCCTACATGATTGACTACATAGTTGATTTTCAAAAAAATTTTTAAAGAGAGCTCCTATTTCCTTTTCATCTTCTACACATTTTCCTTCTTCATTTATTAGTCCTTTAATTTTATTTTTTTGAGATTTTATTTTAGACATATTATAAAAAAATTTAGTATTACGATCACCATCTTTTAACCATTTTATTTTTGCTCGTTGTTTCCAATAAATTTCTTCCATGTGTAATTTCAATCTCAGTTCTCCTTTAGCCTTACTTATTTCTATCCAAGTTTCAATATTATTAGTGGAGTCAAAATTTTGCTCCAGCTTGGCTACTTTTTCTTCTAGTTTTTTTAGCTCCTGATTTAATTTCCCAAAAACCTCTTTATTCCATGTTTTTAAACAAGCTTTTAGCCTCAAAAGTTTAATTGATAGAACTTGCATCGATTTTCCCTCTACTAGCTCTTTCCAAGACTCTCTGACAAGTCCTGCAAAGCTCGCATGCTTTACCCACATATTTTGGAATTTAAAATTAGACGTATTATCCTGGTTTCTTTGAATCGTGATAAGTAGGGTGCTATGGTCAGAGCATGTTCTATTTAGGTGTCTAAGCCCCGTAATCCCTTGTGAGGTGACCCACTTTGTGTTACACATTATCCTATCCAGTCGAGCCCAGATGACTCCTCTTTTTTTCCAATTATTGCACCAGGTATATCTCGAACCAGTGAAATCTATTTCCATTAGATTAGTAATGGCTATTGTGTCATTAAATTGTTTCATGGCTACCTTATCCGGTGGATTGCCACCTTTCTTTTCTTGAGGGCTTCTAATTATGTTAAAGTCGCCTCCTATAATCCAAGGTGAATTTCTACTTGCTATATATTTCATTTCTTCCCATAAAGCCAACCTAGATTGTTTATCATTTTTTGCGTAAACTACTGAGATTATTTGATCTGTGCTCTTATCTAATTTGAAATGTACTATTTGTTCGGTATCTTGTATTATTTCAATTTTCCATTTACTTTGCCATAAAATCAAAAGTTTACTATTTAGGTTAGCATAAGCCTTATTAAATCCTAAAGTTTCTCTATATTTATTTAGTTGATCTTGCAGGACCATTGGTTCTGCAATAATCATTAATGAGATTTTATGTTCTTTAATTGAAAGTCTTAATCTATTTATCGTGGGGCTATTAGCTACCCCCCTAACATTCCAATATAGACATCTATCCATTAAAAACTAATTTAGCTTGGGCTCGAGTTGTACACTTAGATTCATAAGACATGTTAGCATATTTTTTTCGTATTTCTTACTATTTTAGGAGTGTGAGTAATTTCATGCCTAATCTCATTATATTTTACCTATTTTCCGAGCACCATGGCCATTTGCTTTAGGGCCTCCATGGATTGGGTTCTTGAAAGATTCCCCCAATCTTCATTATACATATATATATCATCCTTTGCTTTCACCTCAGGCTCGTCTTGAGATACATCACCCTTGTGACTTGAAGGGCAACTAAAAATTACCGATTCATCTTCAAGAAAATCTAGAAGATCCTCATCTATCCACGCATAATCATCAAGTTTTTCTTTCAATACAATTTTGGTTTTAGATGTTTTTTTATATTTTCTCTTGTGTTTTACCTCCTCCCATCCTTTATTTAAGCTAACATCATTCTCTATCCCCAAGTTAGTCTCTATCGGGGTTCCTTCTTCTTGAGTAATATTTGGATAATCTGGTGGGATGCTTGATATTATTCCACTGTCCAGATCTCCCTTCGGCTAGATATTTTGTTTGAGAAGTGAAGCCTCCCCTTTCCTTACCCATTGCATCACCTTCCTACCTCCTCCTTCGTGCTGCTGCCCGTTGTTATGCTCTTCTTTCCCCACCTTGCACGATAAATTTTCATGCCAGAGACTCTTACATTTTATACAGTAAGGAGGAAGGCTTTCGGGGATGACAATTTGCCAAAACCCCTCGGCCTGTTCCCCTTCACCACTACCTATCCATATTTTGTCGGGCGGTTTAGTTAAGAGGTTTAGCTCGACACTTACATGTACTTTATTCGGCCTTGACATGGTTACTGTGGCTTCATCTCGTAACATGGGCTTACCCAAACACGACGAAATTGCATAGAGAGATGTTTCGGAGAAAAGATGAAGTGGCAGAAAAGGCAATGTAAACCATACTGGGGCTATAGGCGCCTCTTCAAGAGGAGTAAAATCTTTTGTCCACTACAGTATACGCATGGGGAAGTCGTCAACTTTCCATAATCCACGCTGCCATATGCGATATTGATCTTCCAGTAGAGAGCATTGCAGCACGACATGTTTGGCATCGAAATCAGCAAATTTCACCTTCCCCTTGGGCTTTAAATTGTCGATGAATTTCTGAACTCCAATCGCACGAGGCCTGCCGTGAGAGAACTTACCAATGAGTGTGTATTCGAAAGGTTCTAAGAGCCTTCGAGATTCTTCGGCAAAGAAGATGATAGCCGGGAGCCCATTTTTGTTCCCTTGAGTTCATGAAATCAGCGTTGTTCCCTTCACCAACTAGGCAAAAGACTTATTATTTAATAATAAGTCAGATTTTTCCATTCTCACCTTGAGTTGAGCTTGGTTTGAGCAGCAATGGAGTGTTCTTCTCTCTTCATTGCTCAATCTAGCAGTTACACATAAAACACTATGCAAATATTGTATCGAACAGCAATTCACAAAGCAATTTGCACAATAATTCACTCAACTATTCGCATAACAGTTTATTCCAGATAATCGCGAGAGAAAAAGCCAGAGAAAAACGCAGGAGAAAAATTGCGAGAGGATTTTCGCGAGAGAACCAAGGAGCACTTCCGGCTTCTAATTTAGCTTATTATTTCTTACAAATGTTGTTGTTCATGTTCACCGATATTGCTTCATTCCCATAACAGTTTTCCTTTTTTTAAATATTAGAAATTTCGCGAGAGAACCAAGGAGCACTTCGTTGCGCAAAACTAGCAATTACACATAATAACACTATGCAAATATAACATCAAACAGCAATTCACGAAGCAATTTGCACGATAGTTCACTCAACAATTCACATAACAGTTTATTCAAGATAATCGCTAGATAAAACGTTAGAGAGAAAATCGCGAGAGAACCGATATCGAAGAGCAATTCACGAAGCAATTTGCACAATAATTCATTCAACAAATTTACATAACAGTTTATTCAAGATAAATTGCGAGAGAGAAAAGCCAGCGAAAACCGCAGGAGAGTTTTCACGAGAGATAGCCAGACCTTTGTAATGCAAAATAGATAGAGATAAAGATAGGCAAATTGACATAAAAATAGATAGATTGATTTATAGATAGATAGATATATATACAAATAGAAAGATGCGTAGATAGTCATATTGATAGATATATAGTTAGATAGATAAATAGATATACGAATAGATAGATTGATTGATAGAAAGATTGATAGAAAGATTGATTGAAAGATATATAGATTGACAGATAGATAGATAGACACACAGATAGATAAAAAGAGAGATAAATAGATAGATTGACAGATAGACATATAGACAGATAGATATATATATAGACAGATAGAAAAAGATATAGTAGATAGATAGATAAATAGATAGATAGATTGATAGAAAAAAATATAAATATATATATATATAGGTAGATATGAAGATTGGCAGATATACATATAGATTCATAAACAGATCGATATATAGACAGATAGGCAGAAAGACATATAGACAGATAGATAGATAGAGAGATAGACAGTTAGATAGATATGTAGATAGATAGATAGATATATTAATAGATAGACAGATATCAAGATAGCGAAATAGACTGATATACAGATAGACAGATAGACAGACAGACAGATAGATAGATAGAAGGCAGATAGATATTTAGATATATAGCTAGTTAGACATATTGATACATAAATAGATAGATAGACTGATAGACTGACAAATAGATAAATAAATAGATAGATAGATAAACAGATAGATAGAAGAGAGATATACAAATTGACAGATATCTAGATAGGTAGATAGATAGATAGATAGATAGATAAATAGATAGATACATAAATAGATAAATGTATAGATAGATAGATAGTCCCAGACATAGGTAGAGAGATAGACATATAGACAGATAGATAAATAAATAGATAAACAGATTGACACATAGATAGATAGACAGATATACATATATATAGATTGATATATAGATAGACAAACAACTAGATAGATAGAATAGCAGATCGATAGATAGATAGATAGATAGATAGACAGATATACATATAGTTAGATAGACAGAAGATAGATAGATAGATAGATAGATAGATAGAAAGATAGATAAGTACATTGACATATAGATAGATATATTAATTGATAGATAGATACATACATATACAGATAGGTAGATAGATAGATAGATAGATATATAACAGATATATAGATAGACTATTAAAAAGATATACAAGTAGATAGATAGATAGATAGATAGACATGCAGATAGATAGATAGGTAAAAATATAATAATATAAATAGCTAGATACACAGATAGATAGATTAATAGATAGATATATAGATATAAAGATAGATAGATATAAAGATAGATAGATAGATAGATAGATAAACAAATAGATAGAATGATAGATTGACCTATAGACAAATAGACAGATAGATAGATAGATAAAAAGTTCTAGAAATAGACATATAAATAGATAGACTGATAGACAAATAGATAGATAGACAATTAGATAGATATGCAATTAGATAGATATACACATATACAGATAGACAGATAGACATATAGACATATAGACAGATAGTCACATAGATAGACAGATAGATAGATAGATAGATAACAAATAAATAGATAAACAGATAGACAAATAGATAAATAGTCTAAAAGAGATACAGACACATAGTCACATAGACAGATATACATATAGACATATAGACATATAGACAAATAGACTGATTGACAGACTGATAGATAGATAATAGACAAATAGTAGATAAATACATAGATAGACAAACAGATTGATAGACAGAAAGATAGATAGATAGATTGATTGATAGCCCACTAGTAATATAGATAGATAGCCAGATAGAAATATAGATAGATAGATAGATACATAGATTTATAGAGAAAAAATAGATAGAAAACTAGACATATCGACATATATATAGATAGATAGATATACAGATAGATATGTTAATTGATATTTAGATAGATAGAATAATTTATTGATATATATATATATATATATAGATAAATAGACTTATATACAGATAGATAAATAAATAGATAAATGGATAGACAAATAGATAGATAGTCATATAGACAAATAGGCAAATATATACATATATAGAAAGAAAATAGTTTGATTAATAGACAAATAGCCTGAAAACCAGATAGCCATATGAATAGATATAATTTTTGAAAGATATACTACTAAAATTTATGAGAATACCGACCAAATAAGTGTTCTAAAAATTTGGTTGGTAATTGCTGCCCAAATCTTGACCTTTTAGCAACCAAAAAGTCTATCGAAAAGAATCTTTTTTAGAACCAAATTCCTGGCCAAAGACCGCCCATAATTACCAGCCAAATGTTTTTTGACCGGAATCGGTCTGTATAGTGGTTATCCAATATATTACCGACCATTAAAGATCAAAAATAACTTAATATTAATATTGGTTGGTACAGTGAGTTTTAAAATTATTTAGAACTTCGTACTTACCGACCAGATATATAGGTCGGTATTTACTGACCAATTCATGATCAATTTAGAGATCCAAGAGGGGCATCTAGAAAAAATACTTCTAACTAAATTTACGACCAACTACCGATCATATATTATTGATCAATTATTTTTTTTCGGGAATTGGTCAGTAAATTAGGATGGATATAGCGAATAGAAATTTCCGACAAATTAACGATCATTTAATGACAAAAAACATATTACCATTTAAATTGGTCAGTAAAGTGGACTTCCAAATAGTTATAATTTTTTTCTAACTGATCATTTACCAACCATAATTTTGATTGGTAATTCATTATTTTAATTTTTTGATTTAAAAATCATTTTCTATGTCATTAACACCTACATTCATCGAAACTCAGTCATTTTTTCCGAATTAGAGGTGACTATAAGCACGAAATTGATAAAATTTGTTCTTTCTTCTGAATCCAGGTAAGTTTTTCTTTGTTCTTCTCATTCAAAATACTTATACATATCTCCGTCTCTCTAAATTATACATAGAAAATCAGATTTTCATTTTTTCAGTATAGTCGGGTATTAGGTTTTTTTATTTCTCTTTTGAATTTCTTAAGTTTTGCTTCAATTTCATTTAACCTAACATTATTTTGACTCGACACAATTAATTAAACTATGATATTTCATGTTTAAAATTTGTTATTCTACTATTTAGATTTTTAGGGTTTTAGTGATTTTGATTTCTATTGCAAAATGTTTGCATCCGAATAATCTCAATATTAATGGTTTATATTTATATAATCGTATGACATTATGTATAAATGTCTATACTTTAATATATATATTGATTAATATTAAATCAAGCTTTTATATAATGTTAATCTTAAATGTCTATAACAAAATATATAAACTTTTATAAATTTATGTAATCGTATGATAAAATATATAAATGTCTATACTTTATTATATATAAACATATTACATAATAAATACACATTGATATGTTTATTTAAACATATAATGTTATATATAAATATTTATACATATGTTTTAATGTTTATAAATATCTATACAAAATTTACATTAAACTATCCATTTATGTATTTTTTTTATAAATATCTTTGTGGCCTGTGGTGGTGACATAGTATAATTTGCTGCTAGACTTAAGTATGAAGAAAGAATTTATGTTTTTAATTTTGTTAGTGATGGGGCCTATGAATCCAAAGTAGAAGATATATATTTTCTTGTAGCCATTGATAACGGAGTTGAAAAGTTTTTGGGGCATTTGGGTTCAAACTTGAGATATTTCCAAATGGCAAAATTTTAAGATGCGCCCTACCCTAATGTGGACCATAAATAACTTTCCAGCATATTCTATAATTCCTGGGTGGAGTACAACTGGAATGTTGGCATGTCCACCGTGTATGGAAGATATCTGATGCATTTAGATTAATAAAGAGCAAAAAATAGTCATGGTTCGACAACCATCGAAAGTTTTTGCCATTAATTATCCATATCTATGTAACACCAAAGACTTCATTAAGAATAGAAAGGTTACTAAAAAATTCTTGAATGTTAGATATAGAGATGAAATTCAGTAGGATTTGAATAATAGAGGCTTAAGGAAGGTGATAGATGTTGATGCTGAGGTTGTGAATGCAGATATATCTAAGACTTGTGGGTGTAATAAGAAAAGTTTTTTCTTGGATTTGCACTACTGGCGTGAACACTTGCTCAGGTACAATCTTGATGGTATCCATATAGAGAAGAGTGTCTTTGACAATATTTTCAAGATAGTGTTTAAATTCTAGGGAAAACTAAGGATGCGTACAAGTCAAGAGATGAGTTGAATAAATATTATCGTCGTCCTCAATTTGCAAAAAATCTTGTCATCCAATAAATACCCTGAATAAATCACAGGATAAAGGTTGTGTTGGAGTGGGAAAAAAACATAGATTTCTAGATGGGTATGCTTCTAATCTGGGGAGATGTGTGGATGCGAAAAAACATAAAATGTTTGGAATGAAAAGTCATGATTGTCATGTATTCATGCAAAGGTTGTTACCAATTACTATTCGAGAATTTCTTCCTAATAGAATATGGGAGCCGATATTTGAGATTTATTTATTTTTCAAGCAACTGACTTCTTCTTCATTGACTAATGATGAGTTGAGGAATCTGGATGAACAAATTCCTATTATCTTATGCAAACTTGAGAAAATCTTTTCTCAAAGATTTTTTTGACTCAATGGAACATCTTCTAGTGCACTTGGCTTATTAAGTTAGGATTGCTCATCCTGTCCATTATTATTTGATGTATCCTATAGAAAGATAATATTAATTCACTAAACCAATTCTTTTCCTATATATATATATATTTATATATACACAAAAATGACTTATAATTTTTAATAATCTTTTTATAGATACTTGAGGAAAATAAAGCATACAATAATGAATAAGGATCATCTTAAGGGTTTTATATCAATAGGTTATATTATGGTTGAGGCTGCAAAATTTGCATCATTCAATTTCAAAGAAGGATATCTAACACTTCCACTTAATGAAAAGTGGAATCAGGTTTATCTTAATGACAATGTGGATAATGATATGTTTGGAATTGTAAAGCCTCCGAGTAAAACAATTGGTGCTAAAGGAAAAATGTATCTAGTAGACTATGAATATAATATAACTCATATATATGTCCTAATTAATTATCTAGAGGTTCAACTATTCATTGAGTAAGTATTTTCAAATAGTCAAATGAGATCTATTTAGCATTATAATTCACTAATTCCTATTAATGTATGATTTATTTTTAATTTCTTTTTTTAGTGATTTTCTTACAGATAAATATAAAGTTCCAAACATGAATGAATAAGCTATCAATACCATGATGGAACAAGAATTTCCACCATTTTTTGAAAAATATGTATATTTATTTTTAAAGATAATCACAACACAATTGTATTGTTATAATAAAAATTTATAATTGTAATCTAAACAATCCACTTAATTTTGATTACAGGTTCAAAATCATGCAAATAAAATTTCCAATCATTATCTTCGAAGTATAGCACGAGGTCCTCTAAGAGAAGTTAGAACGTACAATGGTTGCTGTGTGAATGGTTTTAAATTTCACACTAAATCGTATGGTAGTTACCGAGCAATAGACAATACGGAGGTATTCATTAAATAATCTGTATACAATGAAACTAAATATGACTATTACAGAACTCTGGTCGAAGTAATCGAGTTAGAATTTGAAGCCTTTCTAGTAAAAATACTGTGTTATTCAAATGTAAATGATTCGACCCCACAACACATGTTGATATTGTTGTACATCCTTGATATAAATTTATTGATGTGCATGATGAAAAAACAATTCAACAAGTATGAAAATTTTTTCTTAACACTACAAGCATCGCAGGTTTATTATGATGAAAATTAGGGTCGGACCGGTCCTAGAAAGGATTGGAAAGCTATGTGCAAGATCAAATCTAGGGATCAAATAGACATATCTCCATCACCAAGTACTGATTTCATAAAACCATCTTTTCAAAATGATGAAAATGATGTTATAAATGAAGCTATGGTGGGGGACAAAGACATCCTTCTAGTCGCATCTTCTGAGATGGATACAAGTGGGGATGTAGATGTTGATGAAAATTTATTTGATTATGAGTTTTATGTTATTTTAATCGTTAATCATTTTTGTTTATTTTCATTGCGTTATATATTTTAAATAGATATGACACATGGAAGAGGTAGAGGTAGCACATTTCAAGGTAGTACCAGTTATGGTATAGGCAGCAAGGCCTCAGGTATGCCCGAACCTGGTAGAGGTCATTGGTGGATGAGACGTTATAGCAGACAGAGAAGGTTGTGAATGTACCGTAGTAGTAGCATCAGTTGACTAATCCATATAATGCTCCTGAGATTTTGATGAATGATCAAGAGAAGTGGGAGGGAGAGGAAAAAAGATGGATATGTTGGAGAGTCTTCCTTAGAGCTCCCTATAGACGAGTCTCTCCTTATTGCTCAGGTTGATCCGACAATTGATAATCCGTATGATATAAAACTTAACAAATGTTTTATCAATTTATTAATTTATTTTTACTTGGTAATAAATTTTGGGTTACAGGATGAAATTAGAGCCATTTGGTTCCATTTCGAGGGTTTTGAGGACATTTTCAGGAAGTCCTTTAAACCTATAGGACATAATTGGAAGTCACTAACACATAGAAACTAATTGATGATTTGGAAATAATTTAAGTTAAATATTACTATCTAATATTTTTTACAATTTTTATTTATTCTTTTGTTCACAGATTAATAATTTTTTAATTATAATTGCAGAAAGTTTACAGGTGGACACAACCAAAGGAGGCGGTTAAAAGTGTCTTCTACAAACATGCTATATGTCAGTGCAAAGACACCATGTATGAGATCAAAGATAAATGGTTCAAGAAGAAAGAAAAAGTTTTGAGTGTCCTAGATCATGTTTTCAAGGAGTGACAGAGTAGATGGGAAGATCTTGATTATAAAAAGAGGTGTGATAAACAGTGTGACAATCGTCGCTCAGAGTGGGCTGGGGAGGGTAGTGGCATGTCTACACACACTTGTTGATCTCACTCTATGTGTGAGCATGAATGAGCATTTGTATTATTTCTAATTTATACCTTTTATGTTTATTACTTTGTGAAATATGTTCAATTATGCCTAATTTTTATTTCCCATAAAGAATTTTTTTTCAATAGAATTAACGTATGTATTGTGTGTAATTATAGACATGTAAGAAGGGTAAGAAGCTCAGTGCTCCTCGCTTATTTAGATACATGCACATGAAGGCTCATGATGATCAGACTTTTGTTGATTAGAGATCTCGTGCAGCAAATGTAAGTTTCATTAAAAAAATTAACTTTTCTCTTTTTTTTGAATATAAATTAGAATACTTATCATACATGTTTATTAGGCGAATTATGAGGAAATGTTAGATGCTGCAACTCAAGCGTATTCTCAGTCTACTTCAGGTTCATGTGATGGTGCAATAGGTAATTCTCATTCATCAACTCAACTAGTCAATATTAATTAGATTTGGCATGCAGCTGTTGATGGCAAGGAGAAGATGTCCGTCTAAAGCATCAGTTCGTCGACATCATCATTCTACTCACTTAGGCGACCAAATTATGAAGCTGAATTTTCAGAACCAATTTCAAATTTGTTCTAGATGATGGAGGAATTTTATGATGATAGGAATGATGCTGAGTGATAATGAAATGTAATACAGTATCAGTTGGCTGATACCGAGCGATGCATGATCAACTATGAGGATGACAGGGATGAGTTGCGTATGTGTTTGACTAGCTTACAAAGAAGTTTCAAGAAAGAGGACTACGGTTCAACCCTGATGATCTACCTCGAATTGTTCTGCATAATACTCCAGCTACAACATCCACACCATCACCTACAACAACACCTATAGAAACTGAATCAGGACTAGCAGCATCATACATCTCTATCCCAGTATCCGACATCTCACCTGCGGACCAGATACGTCGTGGCATAAAAATTATGAAACTATGTTGGATGATTGATTGTATTACACATATTTATTTTTCAATACATTAAACTTTGATTTTCGATTTCATTTTTTTTTCTTGATGTATTTACTATAAATATGCAATATATATAGTTGTTTGCTGGATTTAATTAAAATTTTTTTTGTTGCGTAATTTGTTTATATTTCTGAATGTATATATATTTCAAACGTAAGATTTCTAAATCAATGGAAAAAAAATACTTGGTCGATAATTACCAATGAAAATGTGACCAAAAACCAAGCAAAATATTTTTTAAAAAATAATAGGTAAAAAGTTACCAAATGGTCGGTAAAAAGTCAACAAATTGTCGGAAATACTATTGGAGATCAATTACCGAAAAATTATTTTTAAGGATTTTAGTCGATTTTTTGTCGCAATTTTTTCGGTTATTACCGACCATTTTGTGACCATTTATCAACCTAATTTTTTTGGTCGGAAAATGGTTGGAGTAAGTCGTAAATTATTTGTCGGTAAATGGTCTGTAAATTATTGGTAATTATCAACCGACTAATTTTTTGTCAGTAAAAAAAGTATCGAAGAGCAAAATTGTGACCAAACATTTTTGTCGGTAAATAGTCGGTATTAAGTTTATCGAGCAAAAAATACCGAATTATTGACTAAATAATTTGTCAGCAATTCGATAAATTTTAGTAGTGTAGGTAGATAAGCACATTAGCAGATAGACATATATATAAATAGATATATAGATAGTTAGACAAATAGACATATAGATAGATAGATAAATAGATAGACAAATAGACTGATAGATAGATATATAGATAGATATATAGATAGATATATAGATAGATAGACAGATTGAGAGAACAAAAGATATATTGATTGACAGATTGCCAGATCGACAGATTTATTAAATGATAGATTGTTAGGTTGAGAGATTGTCAAAATGATAGATTGAAAGAAAATCGATAGATAGAGCAAAAGATTGACAGGTAGACAGATAGACAGATAAATTTGTAGATAGATGGATATACAAATATATAGATAGAAAGATAGAGATATAGATTTATAGACTGATAGATAGATAGACAGATAGAATGAGAGAGAGAGAAAGAGATATATATATATACAGATAGATAGATAGACAGATAGATAGATAAATAGATTGATTGATTGATATTCAGATAAATCGATAGACAGAAAAATAGATATACAGATAAAAAGATAGATCGATATATAGATAAATAGACTGACATACAGACAGACAGATAGATAAACTGACAGACAAATAGATAGATAGTCAGATAGACATATAGATAGAAAGACAAATATATAGATAAAAAAATAGACAAATAGATCGACAGATTGACATATAGATAGATAGATAGATAGATAGACGGATTGCCAGATAAATAGATAGACAGAAAGTCATATAGACATATAGAAAGATTGACACATTGACTTATAGATAGATATCATATGGACAGATAAATATATAAACATTTATACAGATAGATTGATTGATATTTTGACAGTTTTTCAGATTAACAGATTGATAGATTGAGAGATTGATAAATGAATGATAGACAAATAGACAGAAAGGTAGATAGGGAGAAATGTAGATAGGTAGATAGGGAGAAATGTAGATAGGTAGATAGGCAAATAATTGATAGGAAAATAGACATATAGACAGATAGTCAGATAGATAGATATACAAATAGATAGATACATAGATAGATAGATAGATAGACAGATAGACATATTGATAGAAGGATAGACATACATATAGTTATATTGATAGATAGAAAATAGACAAATAGATTGATAGAAAGATAGACATATAGACATGTAGACAGATAGATAGATAGATAGATAGGCATATAAATAGAAGAAAGATATATGAATAGGTAGATAGATAGATATATAAACACATAGGTAGATATACAAATATATAGATAGACAGATATACATATAGATAGAAAGTATGATAGACATATAGACAGATATACATATAGACAGATTGAGAGATAAATAGAGAGATAGACTGACAGATAGGTAGATAGGAAAATAAATAGAAAGATAGACAGATAAACTTATAGACATGTAGATAGATAGATAAATAGATAGATAGATAGCTAGATTAATAGATAGATAGATATAAAGATAGATAGATATATAGATAGATAATCAGATAGATAGAAAGTCAAATAGATAGATAGACAGATACATAGATAAATAGATAGACATATAGACAGATAGATAAATAGACAGATAGACAGATACATAGATATATAGATATATACATAGATGACAGACAAATAGATAGAAAAATATACAAATAAGCAGATTGAAGGATTGACAGATAGACAGATAAATAGACATATAGGCAAATAGACAGATAGATAGATATATAGATAAATAGACAAGAAAATAAACAAATAGACAGATAGAAGGACAAATATATAAATAGATATACATATAGACAAAAAGATCGATAGACAGATAGATAGATAGACAGATGGATATATAGAGAGATAGACAAATTGAAAGATAGGTAGATAGATAGTTAGACATTTTGATAGATTGACGGATAAACACATAGACATATAGACTTATAGACATTTATAGATAGGAATAAAGATGGATAAACTAATAGACAAATAGTCCGAGAGACAGATTGACAGATAAAAAGATAGACAAATAAATAGATATAGAGATAGACATATAGACAGATACATAGATATACATATAGAAAGAATGATAGATAGATAGATAGACAGATAAATAGATAGATAGATAGATATATACATAGATAGATAGATAGATAAATATATAGATAGATAAATATATATCTAGAAAGACTAATTAACTGATCGATGGATAGACATATAGATATATATACAGATAGAAAGATAGGAAAATAGATAGATAGATATGTATATATATATATATATATATATATATATATATATATATATATATAGATCAATAGATATATAGATAGACAGATAGGCAAATAGATAGATAGATATAAAGATAGATATACATATAAATAGATAGATAGATAGACATATAGAGAAAGCGAGAGATAAATATAGAAAGATAGACAGATAAATAGTTAGATAGATTGATTGATTAACAAATTTACAAATAAACATATAGACTTATAGACATATTTAGAGATTGGCAGAAAGATAGAAAGATAGACAGATAGATAGACAGATAGATAAATAAATTGATATATAGATAGATAGATAGACAAATAGATAGATAAATAGACAGATAGATAGACAGATAGACATATAGATAGATAGACAAATAGACGGATAGATAGGTAGATAGATAAATAGGCAGACAGCTAGGCACATAGATAGATATAAAAATAGATAAATAGACAGATAAAAAAATAGAGAGATAGACAGATAGTTAGATAAATAGATAGATAGACAGACAGATAGATAGATATACAAATAAATAGATAGACCGATAAAGAGATAAATAGATAAATAGATTGATAGACATAAAGTTAGATAGATATATGAATAGATAGAAAGATAAATAGATAGATAGATAAATATTCAGATAGATAGATTAACTAATAGATAGATAGACAGATTTAGAGATAGATAGATAAAAGATAGATAAACATATAGATAGATACATAGATAGATAGTTAAATAGATATACAATTATATAGATTGACCTAAACACAGATAGATATTTAGACAGACAAATTGATAGATAGTTAGTCAGATTGGTAGATAGAAAGATAGATAGAAAGATATATGTATATAGATAGATAGATAAATATATAGACAAACAGATATTGAAATAGATAAAAAAATACATAGATAAATAAACTTATAGACCGAAATACAAATAAATAGATAGATAGATAGATAGATACATATATAGATTGATAATTAGATAGATAGATATAAAGATAGATAGATAAATACACAGATAGATAGTTAGATTGAATGATAGTTATATAAAAAGATATATGCATATATAGATAGATTGATAGTTAGATAGATTGATTGATTGATAGTTATACAGATAGATAGATTGATAGTTATATAGATAGATAGATAGAAATATATATAGAAAGATATACAAATAAATAGATAAATAGATAGATAGATAGATAAATAGACATGTAGATTAATAGACAAAAAGACAAATAAATAGATAGATAGTTATATATATAGATAATTAGACAAATAGATAGATAATAGATAAAAAGATAGATAGACGTTAGATAAATACACGGATAGATAGATACATAGATAAAAATATAGATAAATATATAAATAGTTATATATATATATATATTCATATAAACATATAGATAGATAGACATATAGATAGATTTATAGATAGATAGCTAATATATATATAGATAAATAGATAGATAGACAAATAGAAACATAGATTGAAGGATAAATAGATAGAGAGATAGGTAGATACTTAGATAGGAGGATAGGTAGATAGATAGAAATATAGATAGACAGATAGTTAGTTAGTTAGTTAGATATATATATATAGATACATAGATAGGCAGATAGGTAGATAGAAAAATATGGAGATAGATAGATATTAGATAGATATATAGATAGGCAGACAAATATATAAATAAATAAATATATATATATATATATACACACACACACAAATAGATAGATAAATAGATAGATATTTAGATAGATAGATAGACAGATAGATAGATAAATAGATAGGCACACAGATAGATAGGTAGATTAAACAAAAAGATAGATAGACAGACAAATTGATAGATAGATAGATTGACATATAGATAGATAAAAAGATAGATAGATAGACACATAGACTAATAGACAGATAGATAGATAGATAGAAAGACATATAGATAGACATACGATAGACAGACAGACAAATAGATAGAGAGAAAGACAAATAGACTTATAGAAATATAGATAGATAAATAGTTAGACATATCGATAGATTGATACAGATTAATAGACATATAGAAAAATAGACATATAGATAGATAGGTAGAAAGTCAAATAGATAGATACACAAATATAAAGATAGACAGATAGATAGATAGACAAATATATAGATAGATAGATAGATATAAAGATAAAAATATCGATAGATAGATAGATTGACAGATTGATAAATTGATAGAAAGGCTGATATACAGATCAAGAGTTAGATAGATAGACATATAGATAGATAGATAGACAGACATATAGAAAGATAGACAAATAGACAGATAGAAAGATAGACAGATAGACAGATATATAGATATACAGATTGAAAGATTGAAAAATAGACAAATAGAAAGATAGACAGATAGACATATAGAAATATAGACAGATAGACATACAGACAGACAGATAGATTGTTAGAAAGATATATAGACAGACAGATAGTTTGATAAATAGATAGATAGATAGAAAGATAGATAGCTAGAAAGAAAGATAGATAGATAGACAAATAAACAGATAGATAGACATGTAGACATGTAGGTAGACCAAAAGATAGGTAGATAGGTAGATTGGTAGATTGGTAGATATGTAGATAGATAAAAAGACAAATAGACACATAAATAGATAGATATATAGACATATAGACTAATTGTTATATAGATAGATAATTTGATAGACATATTGACAAATAGATAGATAGATAAACTAATAGATAGATAGATAAACTAATAGTTTGATAGACAGATAGGTAGATAGATAAACACATAGATACCAGACAAATCTTCATCATACACTCAAAATGTGATACTAAAAATCTGATTTTGTATTTTATATTCTCTAAAGATCTTCATCATACACTCAAAAATAGTCGGGTAATCATAAGAATGAAGTATTTTAGAGATTCCTAAATTTTTTTTTATTTAGTGTCCATTTAGAATCTACATAGTGGGCAAAGAGATATGCATAAGATGCATCGTCATGACTTGTTCAGTTACCAGACATCACGAACACCACTCTACTATATGCCCTAAATTCATTAATTATTATTTGTTTTTCTAACTTATAATATTTTAGTATGACATTCCTAGATGTGGACCTAGGAATCATATGATAAGTAAGCTGAAATTATATCAGCATGATGCTCACTAACCTTGGATCTTCTGAAAATTTGATCGGAAGACCCATAATGATGATTAGTTTCACCATACCTTCCCTACCCAACCAGCTATGATATATTAAGGGATTAAATTTTGAGACTGACCTAGATCCAGCCTCAAAAAATGCACTGTTGAGTTGGGTTTGCCTAAGATCTAATGCACTATATTTTTTGGTACATAGTTTGGCATGCCTCTCAAGGTGCCCAATCACAAACGCACTCTTACAAGTTAAAATTTTCTTGTAATATTTACACTGTGCCATTTCTTCTTCCTCACCCCTAACATCTTTTTTTATTTTATTATATTAAAATTTGTTTAAACTACATAGGACCTCCTAGTTTTTTATCTTTTAGATGTTTGGGTTGAGACAACAAGAGAAAATAAAGTTTCAGTAACCTCGAATCTTTGTGTAAGATTTTCATTTTCTAAATCTAAATTAATTTTATTAGTATTTGTAATTTTTTGGTATTTTTAGACAAGCGGGTAGATTAAAAGAAGAGAGTGAGAGACAAAGTAAAAAACTAATTAATTTTTAAAATATAATGTTAAGACTTAATAGTTTTAGTTACCTAATTAAAAAAAATAGAAAACCCCATAAAGTAGTGTAAAGGTAAAGCACGTGCACCATAAATCTAACTTACAAAGACCAATGCAAACACCAACAAAAGCCGAGCCTGAGTTGTGTGTCCCGAAAAGCTACGCCAAAATCATGAGAAAGTGAATTTTAGGAGAGAGATTTGAGAGAGAGTATGATAATTTATGTTTTTTAAAAAATTAAAAATTTAGAATTAGGGGGTGGAACTTTTATAGAATAATAAAAAGAACTTAAAAAAAATTATTTTTTTTATTTTTTTTATTATTTTATTGATTTTTTTGGAGTAGAATCATGTGGGCTATCAGATTCTACTCCATAGCCGTTGGAGGCTAAATCCAACATTTTAAATTCAAAATTTTTAATTTTTTTATTTTTTTAAATCGTTGGGGAACGGATTGAGAGGGGGGGGGTTGAAATTGGAAACAGACTCGAGTGGTTTACAAATGCATTTGGCTCAGCTGCTAGGGTAGTTTCTCGGTTCGTGTTGAGGTACCATGCACATGGGCCATGGTACCGTGCCATGCCTGGCCTTTCGCAAAGCCTGGTTTCCCTCGGCATGGAACGACATGATTCGTGCCTTGAGAAGGCCTGACTCGGGCATCGGCATGAAAAATTCTTGTGCCATGCAGAGCCGGGCATGGTAGAATCGTTCCTTCCCTCGTGTAGTGCCGGACCAGCCCGACCCAATTGAGGCCTCAGTTTATCTCTATATGTTTCAATGTGACTATTTTTCAATTTGTCTATTTGTGTATATGTCAATCAATCTATCTATCTATCTATCTTTATTTATTTCTATCTACCTATCTATCTATATGTATATCTATCAATCAATCAATCAAATTATTTGCATATCTATCTATCTATCTGTCTATCTATCATATTTGTCAATATGGTATATATGTTTATCTCTCTACCTGTCTATCTGTCTATCTTTCTATCTGTCTATTTATTTATAAGTTTATCTTTTATTGATCTACTTGTGTATCTATCTATCTATTAGATAATATCTTTATCTATCTATTTGTATATATATCTATCTATGTATCTCTTTAAATGACTATCTATATATCTGACTAATTTTCAATCAATCTATTTGTGTATATGTCTATCTCTAAATGTCTATCTATCTATGTTTATCTAAATTTATACTTATATATATATATATATATATATATATCCATCTATCTATCTTTGTGACTGTCTATCTATCTATTTGTAAATCTACCTGTCTATATGTTAGCCTATATTTCTTTCTGTCGGTTGATCAATTTGTATGCTTGTTTTTCTATCTATCTATCTATCTATTTTATATCAATCTATCAATTTATCTATCTATATATCTATATATCTATTTGTCTATTTATCTGTCTATTTATCTATCTATCTATCTTTGTATCTACATGTCTAGTAGTTTATGTGTCTATTTTTTTAACTTTCTATATATTTGTCTATTTGTCTATCTGTTTATCTTTCCATCTGTTTATCTGTCTATCTTTCTATCAATATTTAATCTATATGTCTATTTGTGTATCTATCTGTTTATCTGTCTATTTGTCTATCTATATATCTGTCTATCTCTCTATCTATATATCTGACTATCTGTCTATGTGCCTTTTATCGTTATTTGTATAATAATTTATTGGTTAATCTTTTTATCTATATACTTATCTATCTCTCTATCTGTCTATATGACTATATGTCTACCAGTCTATCTGTATATATATCTATTTGCCTATTTGTGTATCTATCTATTTGTTTATATGTCTATTTATCTATCTATCTATCTATCTATCTATCTAACTATCTAGCTATCTATTTATTTATCTATGTCTTTTTGTCTATCTGTCTATCTTGATAACTACCTATTTGTCTATCTATCAATCTATCATTATGTATATCTATCTATTAGGCTTTATGTCATTATGTCTTTCCATCAATCTATCAATATGTCTATTTGTCTAAATGTGTATATGTCTAAATGTGTATATGTCATTCTAACAATTTATTTATCTTTTTATTTTTATCTATTTGTCTTCTATCAATTTGTCTATCTGTTTATCTATCTATCTGTCTTCTATCGATCTGTTTAGCTGTCTATTTGTGTATCTATCTATCTATCTATCTATCTATTTATCTGTCTGTCGATTTATATAATTTTACATTTGTCTGTATGCCTGTTGGTCTACTTGTCTGTCTACTTGTTTATCTATATATCAATCTATCTGTCTATCTGTCTATCTATCTATCAATCTATCTGTCTATCTTTCTATTTTTCTATCTGATTATCTATTTATCTATCTATTATTTATCTGTCTATTTGTCTATCTATCTATCAATATAGTCTATGTATCTATATATCTTTCTCTCTATCTATTTATTGATTTATCTTTTTATCTATCTACTTGTTTATCTATCTAACTAATTATCTGACTATCTTTCTATCTATTTATCTATTTGTCTATCTGTCAATCTATTTTCTATCTATTTGTCTATTTGACTATCTATATATCTATCAATTTATATATCTATCTATCTGACTATTTGTCTATTTGCTTATTTGTCTATCAGAGTATCTATCTATGTGTCTATCTATCTATATGCCAATCTATATGTCAATCAATCAATCAATCTGTCTATCTGTGAATCTGTCTATCTATATTTTTGTCTATCTATCTTTTATCAATCTGCCTATCTTTCTATTTGTCTATCTATCTATCTATCTATCTTTTCTATTTATGTCTATCTGTCTATCTGTCAAATTGTCAATCAATCTATCTGTAAATCTATTTATCTATTTATTTATCTATTTGTTTATGTATTTATCTAGACATCTACCTTTTGTCTATCAATCTATTAGTCTATCTATGTATCTATCTATCTATCTATCTATCTATTTGTCTATCTTTCTATCAGTCTATATGTTAATGTCTTTAAATCTATCAATCTGTCTATCTCTCTAACTATCTATCTCTCTAACTATATATATGACTACCATAACTTTATTTATTTATCTATCTATCTATCTATCTATCTAACTATATGTCTATCTGTGGATCTAGCTATCTACCTATTTTTCTTTCTATTTATTAGTCTCTCTTTATATCTGTCTTTCTAACAATCTATCTTTTTGTCTATCATTTTATATGTCTACTTGTATTTCTATCAATCTTTAAATCAGTCTATCAGTCTATCTATCTATTTGTCTATCTCTTTATCTATCTATCTATCTATCTATCTGTCTGTCTATCCGTCTATCTGTCTATCTATCTATCTATCTATCTGTCTATCTATATATCTATCTATCAATATATTTATCTGTCAATCAATCAATCAATCAATCTTCTTATCTATCTATTTGTCTTTCTATATATATGTCTAGCTATCGATATCATCTAAATATATATCTATCTATCTATCTCTCTTTCTAGGTTTATGGTTTAAATATATAACTACCTATCTGTCTATCTATCTAGCTATCTGTTTGTTTGTCTGTCTGTCTATCTGTCTATCTATCTATCTATGTATTTATTTATGTATATGTATGTATATCTATCTACCTGTCTATCTGTCTATTGGTCTATTTATCTATTTGTATATTTATCTATCTGTCTATCTGTCTATCTATATAATTGAATATTTATCTATCTTTAAATCTATCGATCTATCAAGCTGTCTATCTGTTTGTCTATCTATAAATCTATGTGCCTGTCTATCGGTCTATATGTCAATCATTCTATTTGTGTATCTGTTTATCTATTTATCTATATATCTATTTATCTATCTTTTATCTATTTGTGTATCTGTCAGCTGTCTATCAATCTATCTGTCTATATGCTTATCTACCTATCTGCCTATCTATCTATCTATCTATAAATCTACCAATAAGTATATCTATCTATGTATATGTACATATGCCTATGTGTCAATCAATCTAATTGTCTAACTTTTTATTTATCTATCTATCTAACAATGTTTGTATCTATATATCTGTCTTTCTTTCAATCTATATATCAGTCTATCTATCTTTCTATATATCTATCTATCTCTATGTCTCTTTGTCTATCTATCTATCTCTCGATCTGTCGATCGGTCATTTTGTAAATCTGTCAATTTGTCAATCTATCAATATGTCAATATGTTAATTTGTCAATTAATATATATATACATATATATATCTATTTATAAATTTGTATGTCTATCTATCTATTTGTTTATCTATCTATCTATCTATCTATCTATTTGTCTGTTTGTCTATCTGTCTATCTATCTATTTATATATCTATCTATCTATCAGTCTTTCTGTCTAATTATCTATATGTCTATCTTTTGATTTGTCTAAATGTCTATATATCTATCTATCTATCAATTAATCTATCTGTCAATCTATCTTTCTATATATCTTTCTATCTATCTTTCTATCTATCTATCTGTCTATCTATCTATCTATCTGCCTATCTATCTATTTTCCTAGCTACTTATATGCATATTTTACATTCTACCTGTCTATCTATTTGTCTATGTGTCTTTCATTATATCGTTCTATTTGTTTATCAGTCTATCTCTCGATCTATCTATCAGTATTTCTATCAATCTGTCATCTGTCAATCAATCAATCAATCTATTTATCTATCTATCTATCAATTTGTCTTTCTATCTATATTTTTATCTGTCTATCTTTTGATCTGGCTATGAATTTATCTATCTATCTATCTGTCTATCAGTCTTTTTATTTAATTATCTATCTATCAATCGATCCATCTAACATTCTCCATATTTTAATATCTAAGTGTCTATATGTCTATTTTTATATCTGACTATATGTTTATGTGTATATCAATTTATTTGTCTATCTATCTATATGTCAATTTCTACATTAGTCTATATGTCAATTTTTATATCTATCTATATATCTATTTGTTTGACTATCTAACTTTCTACCTACCTATCTATCTATCTGTCTATATATCAATCTGTCAATCTATCAATATGTATATCTGTTTATCTTTCTATCTATTTATCTGTCAAATTATCTATCTAATTGTCTGTCTATATGTAAATCAATAAATCAATAAATAAATCAATCTGTCTATCTATCTATCTTTCTTTTTATATAACTAACTATATATCTGTCTATATATCTATCTATCTCTCTAACTGTCAATCTATCTATCTCTCAAAAAATCTATCTTTCAATCTTTCTATCTGTATATATATTTATATGTCTATCTATCTATGTGTCTATCTGACTATATGTATATTTATCTATCTGTCTATTTGACTACTTTTATTTTTCGTATATCTATCTATCTGACTACCTATCTCTTCTCTTATATATCTAAATAACAATTTGTCTGTCTATCAAAATTTATATGTGTCTATCTGTATAAATGTCTATTTGTCAATATGACTATCTTTCTATCAATCAATTAATCTGTCTGTATATCTATCTGTCTATATGTCTATCTGTTTATTGCTTTATCTGTCAATCTGTATATCTGTCTATCTGTCTGTCTATCTATCTATCTACCAATCAATCTAACTATATGTCTCCTTGTATCTCAATCAATCTATCTATATCTTGATCTATCTATCAGTCATTCTTTTAATCTATCAATTATTAAATCTTTCAATCTGTCAATCAATCTATCGTTCTATCTCTCTATATATGTCGCTATCTATTTATCAATCTATCTATTTATCTATATATCTGTCTGTCTATCTATCTGTCAATCTATGAATTTGACAATTTGTCAACCTATCAATTTATTAATCTATCTATCTTTCTATCTATATCATTATCTATCTATCTATTTATCTATATATATATATATATATATATATATATATCTATGTATATGCATGTCAATCTATCAATGTATCTGTATATCTATCTATCTATCTATCAGTCTGTCTATCTGTCTATTTGTATAACTGCCTATTTGTATATCTATCTATTTGCCTATTTGCATATTTACCTATCTGTCTATCTGTCTATCTATCTATCTATTTATCTATCTTTCTTTCTATCTGTGTGTATATATATATATATATATCTAATTTTTTATATGTCTATCTATATATTTGTCTATATGTCTATCTGACTATGTGTCTATGTGTATTGCTTTTATCTATCTATCCATCGATCAATTAGTGTATCTATCAATTTTTCTATTTGTGTATCTATCTATGTGTCTATCTGTCTATCTATCAATGCATCTATCTATTTATATGTCTATCTGTTTATCTGTCTGTCTATCTGTCTATCTAACTCTTTGTCTATCTATCTATCTTTCTATCTATATTTTAGCCTATCTATAAATCCGTAAATAAGACTATATGCCTATGTCTTTAGGTGTCAATCTATTAATCTATGTATCTTTCTATCTATCTGTCTATTTTATTATTTGATTATATGTCTATCTTTCTATATGGCTATCTTTCTAATTATAAATCTATCAAGATGTATATATGTCTATGTCTCTATCTATCAATGTATCAATCTATCTAACTGCCTATGTTCTTATCTTTCTATCTATCTATCTTTCTACATTTTCTATCTATCTATCTATCTATATGTTTATATGTCTATATTTAAATTTATATATTTGTCTACCTATCTAGTTTCCTATCTGTCTATCTATATATTTGTCGATCTATCTATTTGTATATCAATCTATGTGTGTATCTGTCTATTTGACTATCTGTCTATTTTTCTCTCTGTCTATCTATCTATCTATCTGTCTGTTTGTCTGTCTGTCTATCTATCTTTATGTCTGTCTATCTATCTTTTTATTTGTCTATTTGTCTTTCTTTTTATTTATCTATCTGTCCACCTGTGTATCTTGCTATATATTTATTTGTCTATCTATCTATCTGTTAATCTATCTTTTTGTCTATTTGTCTATCTATCTAACTGTCTATGTATCTATCTATTTGTTTATCAATTCTATATGTCTTTCTGCCCACCTATTTGTTTATCTATTTGTCTATTTTCAAATCTGTGTATCAGTCTATCAGTCTATCTGCCAATCTGTCTTTATATCTATCTAAATGTCTATCTATTTATCTAGATATTTATATATCTTTCTATCAATCTATCTTTCTTTCTATCTTTCTCTTTGCCTATCTATCTGTCTATCTATCTATATGTCTATCTTTCTATTTGTTTATCTATCTATTTTTCTATTTGTCTACCTGTCTATCTATTTATCTGTCTGTCAATGTGTGTATCTTTTTTTCTTTTTATCGATCTATCTATCTATTGGTCTATCTATCCATCTATCTATCTATATGTCTATATGTCTATGTATATATCTATCTATATGACTATCTTCTCTATCTGTCTATTTGTCTATCTATCTATCTTTATTTCAGTCTATTTTTCTATTTATCTGTGTCTATCTATCAATTTATTTCACAAACTATCTTACTATATATATATATATATCTATCTATCTTTCTATCCATTTATCTATCTATATGTTTATCTGTCTAGCTGTCTATCTATCTATCTATCTATCTATGTAGCATTCTATCTGCCTATCTACGTATTTGCATTTTTGCTTATCTACCTATTTTTTTATCTATATATCTGTCTTTTTATAAATCTTTCTATACGTCTACATATATATATATATATGTATATGTCTATATGTATATCTGTCTAAATATCTAACTAACTATCTATCTATCTATTTATCTATTTATATGTCTGTCTATCTATCTATCTGGCTATCTTTTTATTTAACTAACTATCTATTTGTCTATCTCGATTTGTGTCAATCTTTCTTTCTAGCTATATGTCAATTTATATATCTATTTATCTATTTATTAATCTTTTTGACTATCTATCTATATATCTATATTTATATATGTCTATTTTACTTTTTGTCTATCTTTCTTCTATCTATCTATCTGTCGATGTGTTTATCTGCCTATCTTTCTATTTGGTTAACTACATATATATATATATATATATCTATCTATATGTCTATCTATCTTCTGTCTATTTGTCTAGCTATCTAATAAATATTTATCAAACTATCTTTCTATATATATTTATATATATTTATATATCTATATAAATATATCTATCTATCTATATTTATATATTTATCAATATTTATCAAACTATCTATCTATATTTATCTATATATATTTATTTATATTTAACTATTTGTTTATCTATTTATTTGTCTATCTATCTATATATATATATCTCTCTCTCCATCTGTCTGTCTATCTATTTGTCTATTTCTCTATCTGTGTATCTATCTATCTATCTGTCTGTCTATTTGTATATCTATCCATCTATCTATCTACCTAGATATATATATCTATCTATCTGCCTATCTGCATATCTACCAATCTATCTATGTATATAGCTTTCTATTTATCAATCTGTCCATCTGCCTATCTATCTAACTATCTGTCTATCTACTTATCTATCTATCTATCTATCTATCTGCCTACCTATTTGTGTATCTACCTATATGTCTATCTGTCTTTATATTTATCGGTATATCTATATATCTATCTAACTTTATATCTATATATCTATCCGTCGGTCTATTTGTCTATGTGTCAATGTGCCTGTCTATCTATCTATCTATATGTTTAACTATATATCTGTCTTCTAGTCTTTCTACCTATATGTAAATATGTCTATAAGACTATATGTCTATGTGTTTATCCATGAATCTATCAATCGGTTTAACTATCTATCTACTGACCTTTCAATATGTATATCTATCTATTTGTCTATATTTATATCTATCTATCTATCTATCTGCCTATATGTCTATATCTATATTTTTCTATCTGTCTATTTGCATATCTATCTATTTGTTTATTTTCCTATTTGTATATCTGTATATTTGTATATCTGTCTATCTGTCTATATCTATATATCTATGTATTTATAAATTTATCTATCTATCTATCTATTTGTATATGTATCATTCTATCTTTATATTTGTCTATCTGTCTATCTTTAATTCTATTTGTCTACATTTCTATCTATATACTTGTTTATCTATCTATATATCTATATAAATTTCTAGTTATCTATCTAGCTATCTATCTAGTTATCTTTCTTTCTATCTATATGTCAATCTGTCTATCTATCTATCTATTAGCCTAACAAACTATCTATCTATATATCTATCTATCCGCCCATCTATCTATATGTCTATCAGACTAAAAGTCTATCTATTTATTTATCTACCTGTCTATTTATTTATCTATCTATCTATCTATCTATCTATCGATCTATCTATCTATCTATATGTTTATCTATTTACATATCTATGGGTCTCTCTAGTCTATATATTTTATATGACTATTTTTATATTTGTCTATGTGTTTATCAATTTAATTATCTTTCTGTCTATCTATCTATCTAGTTGTCTATATATATATATATATATATATATATATATATATATATATATATATATCAATCTATCTGCCTATCTATCTATCTAATTGTATATCTATCTATCTATCTATCAATCTGTCTATCTGTCTATTTGTCTATCTATATTTTTGTCAATCAATCTATCTGTCAATTAATTTATCTGTCTATCTATCTATCTATATATTTATTTTTCTATGTGTCTATCTGCATATATATATATATATTTGTCTATCTATCTATCTATCTTTCTATCTTTATATCTGCCTATTTATCTATCTTTGTATATGTCTATCTGTCTATATGTTTATCTGTATATCCGTCTATCTTGCTATTTGTCTAACTATCTATATGTCTATCTATCTATCTATCTGTATATTTGTCTATATATATATATATATATTTCTAACTATTAATCTATCTATCTATCTATCTATCTATCTATCTGGCTATATATATATATATCTGTATATCTATCTATTGTCTGTATTTCTATCTATCTATGTGTATATCTATCTATCTATCTATTTATCTGTCTATATGGCTATTTGTCTATCTATCTTTATGTCAATCAATCTATCTATCTATTTATTTTTCTGTGTCTATCTGTCTATCTATCTATCTATCTATCTATCTATCTATATATATCTATCTATCTATCTATCTTTCTATCTTTATATCTACCTATTTATCAATATTTTTATATGTCTATCTGTCTATCTGTTTATCTGTCTATCTTGCTATTTGTCTAACTATCTATATGTCTGTAAATCAATCTATATATATATATTTCTAACTATTAATCTATCTATCTGTCTATTTATCTATCTGTATATCTGGTTATTTATCTTTCTGTCTATCTATAAATCTATCTATATTTCAAGTTATTTATCTTATTAAATGTCTATATGACTATCTATCAAACAGACTATCTATCAATCTCTATATCTAAATATCTATCTATCTATCTATATGTCTATCAATCTATTTATCTCTCTATCTATCTACCTATCTGGCTATTATCTATCTGTTTGTCTGTCTATCTATCTGTCTATCTATTTTTCTATCTCTCTATCTATCTATCTAACTAGCTATCTATCTGTCTATTTATTTATCCTTCAATCTTTATATGTGTCTATCTATCTATTTATCTATATGTCTATCTATCTATCTATCTATCTATATGTCGTTATGTCTATCTTTCTCTTTGTTTATCTATCCATATGGCCATATACAGCTATCTGGCTATTTGTTTATTTGTCTATCTTTATCTATCTTTATGTCTATTTTTTATTTGTCTATCTGTCAATCTATCTAGTTTTCTATATGTCTATCGGTCTATCCATCTATCAATTTATCTACCTATTTGTATATTAGTCTATTATCTATATATCTATCTATGTATTTGTCTATCTTTCTTATATCTATAAATATATCTATCTATCAGTCTATCTATCTACCTGCCTATCTTTGTATCTAGCTATCTGTCTATATATCTATCAATCTATCTACCTGTCTATCTATTTATTTTTCTAAATGTCAATTATCTATCTTGATATCTATTTATCAATCTATCTTTATAACTAACTAACTAAATAACTAACTATCTATCTATCTAACTATTTGTCTGTCTATCTGTCTGTCTATCTGTTTATATGTATATATTTCTTAAGTCTATGTATCTATTTGTATATTTGTATATCTATATATCTTTCTATCTATCTATCTATCTATCTATCTATCTATTTTTATGTTTATCTATCTATCTTTCTTTTTGTATATGTGTCTATCTATCTATCTTTGTATCTATCTGTCTATTTGGCTATCTGTCTATCTATTAATCTATCTATATGTTTATTTGTTTAACTATCTATGTGTCTTCGTGTCAATCTATCTATTTGTCTTCCTATCTAACTAACTAACTAACTATCTATCTGTCTATCTATATATCTATCTATCTATCTGTTTATCTATATATGTATCTATCTATCAGTCTATCTATTTATCTATATGTCTATCTATATATCTATCTATATGTCTATCTATCTATCTATCTATTTTTATGTTTATCTATCTATCTTTCTTTTTGTATATGTGTCTATCTATCTATCTATGTATCTATCTATCTATTTGGCTATCTATCTATCTATTAATATATATATATGTTTATTTGTTTAACTATCTATGTGTCTTTGTGTCAATCTATCTATTTGTCTTCCTATCTAACTAACTAACTAACTATCTATCTGGCTATCTATATATCTATCTATCTATCTGTTTATCTATATATGTATCTATCTATCTGTCTGTCTAACTATTTATCTATATGTCTATCTATATATCTATCTATATGTCTATCTATTTATCTATCTATTTATCTATCTGTCAATCTGTATATCTATCTATCTAACTATCTATATGTCTATTTTTCTATCTATCAATCTATATCTCTATCTGTATAACTATGTATCTATCTATCTATCTATCTATCTATCTATCTATATGTTTATCTATTTATCTATCTATATGTCTATCTATCTACTTGTCTATGGGTCTATCTATCTATCTTTCAATATATCAATTTGTCTATATATCTATTTATGTATCTATCTATCTGTCGGTCTATCAAACTGTAAAAATATCTGTTCATCTATCTGTTTATTTATCTATATATCTATTTGTCTATCTGTTTATCTCTCTTTCCTGTCTATCTGTATATATATATATATATATCATTCTTTCTATCACTTTATATATCTATCTATCTATATGTCTGTCTTTTTTTGTCAGTCTATCTGTCTATCTCTTTATCTATCTATTTGTCTCCCTATCTATCTTATTATATATCTATCTTTCTATCTAACTATCTGTTTATCTATCATCTTTATATATGTCTATCTATCTATATCTTTACATATCTATCTGTCTGCATGTATATGTGTCTTTGTGTATCTTTATCTATTCGTCTATTTGTCTATCTATCTATATCTTTACATATCCATCTGTCTACATGTATATGTGTCTTTGTGTATCTTTATCTATTTGTCTATCTATCTATCTATCTATCTATCTATCTGTCTAATTATTTATCTGACAATCTATTTATTTATTTATCTATCTATCTATTTATCTATCTATCTATCTATAAGTTTAACTGTCTAATATCTATGGGTCAATCTATCTATTTGTCTATATGCTTATTTGTCTATCAATTTATTTCTCTATTTGTCTATATGTCTATTTATCTATCTGTCTATCTATCTATCTGTCTATCTATCTATCTATCTATTTGTCTATATATATATATATATATATATATATATATATATATTTATCTATCTAACTAACTATCTATCTACTTATGTGTATATCTATCTATCTATCTATGTGTATATCTATCTATCTATCTATCTGTCTGTCTATCTATCTATCTTTCTTTCTATCGATCAAACTATTTATCTGTCTAATTGTCTATCCATCTATCTATCTTTGTATCTATCTGTCTATCTATTTATTTTTCTGTGTCTATCTTCCTATATATATATATATATATATATATCTATCTATCTATCTACCTATCTATATTTTTATCTTTATATTTGTTAATTTATCTATCTGTCTATATGTCTGTCTATCTTGCTATTCTTCTATCTATCTATTTATCTATCTGTCTGTCTATCTATCTGTCTATTTATTTATCTGTCTAATTATTAATATATCTATGTGTCTATCTATCTATCTATCTATGTGTATATCTGGTTATCTATTTTTCTGTCTATCAATAAATTTGTCTATATTTCAAGCTATCTATCTATATATATATGTCTATATGACTATCTGTCTAACAAACTATCTATCAATCTCTCTATCTATTTATCTTTCTACTTTTTCTCTATCTAATTATCTATCTATCTAAATATATTCTATCTATCAATCTCTTTATCTATCTACCTATCTGGCTATCTGTCAAAATATCTATCTATCTATCTATCTATCTGCCTGACTATCAATCTGTCTGTCTATTTATCTATCTATCTAGCCATCTATTTATCTAACTATATATCTAGCTATCTTGCTATCTATTTGTCTATCTGATTTATATGTCAATCATTATATGTTCTATCTATCTATTTATTTATCTATCTATTTATTTATCTATCTATCTAATATCTATATGTTGATCTATTGATCTACATATTTGTCTATCTATTTATCTATCTATTTGTCAATATGTCTATATATCTAGCTATCTATCTGTCTATATGTATATTTGACTATCCCTCTTTCTGACTATTTTTAAAACTATCTATTTGTGTGTATGTATATCTATCTCTCTCTAAATGTCTATTTGTCTATGTCTATCCTCTATTTGCATATATATATATATATATATATATATATATATCATTTTATATATCTATCTTTTTATCTATCTAGGTATCAATCTATCTATCTACCAATCTGCCTAATTGTATATTTGTCTGTCTGTCTATTTGTCTATCTATATTTCTCTTTGTTTGATTGTCTGTCTAACTATCTGTCTATCTATTTTTGGATTTGTTTGTTTGTTTATCTCTCTATCTATCTTTTAACTGTAATTGTCTGTCTGTCTATCTGTTTATCTATCTATTAGTAATTCACTCTATTTATCTACCTATATTAAATCTAACTATATTTCTATATACATATATATATATATATATATATATCTATATATCTATCTGTCCGTCTATCTGTCTATGTACCTATCCATCTATCTAAGTATTTATCTATATGTTAATCTGTCTATTTGTCTATCTGTCTATTTGTCTATCTATATTTTTCTATCAATCAATCTATCTATCTATATGATCAATATATCTATATATCTATCTATATGTCTATCTATATATGTTTCTATGTATCTACTATCTACATGTCTATCCATTAATATAGACTATCAGTTTATCTATATATCTATTTATCAGTTTATCTCTTTATCTATGTACTTATATCTTTGTTTATCTATGTGTCTATCAATCTATCTGTCTATCTATCTATAAATCTATCTGTATAGTTTTCAATCTACCTATATGTCTATCTATTTATCTTTCTATCTTTCTATCTATCTGTGTATCTATCTATCTATCTATTTGTCTATCTGTATATCTTTCTATCTATGTATGTATGTATCTATCTGTCTGTCTATGTGTCTGTCTGTCTATTCGTCTTTCTATCTTTCTGTCTATCTATCTATCTATCTTACTATGTGTATATCTGTGTATCTATATTCTATCTATCTGTCTATCTGTCTATCTATCTATCTATCTGTCTATTTCTTTGTATGTTTATTTTTGTTAATCTATCTTTTATCTATCTATCTATCTATTTATCTATCTATCTATTTTTTTTAAGTGTTATTTATTAGTTATAACCCTCTCTTTTGGCGGAGGAATACCATTTTTACAAACTAACATCTACCCTTATCCCTATTACACCCAATATTTAAGAAAATCTTTAACATTTACATCAAACTAAGTGTATAAATTTAAAGAGAAATGCTTTTGAGGTTCTTGAGTTCTTCCTTTAAGCTTTGAGAAGTTAATTCTTTCTAATGATACCATGGCTGAATCTTTATTCGTATAGTAAAGATTAATGCAGTCTTTTTCAAGAGTCCATGTCTCTTCCATGTCTTGTAAGGTGAGACCTTTGATTCTTCATGTTGAAATTCATGTTGAAATTCATGTTGAAATTCTGCTTTGCTTCTATTAAATTCAGTTGGAAATCTAATATATACTGGAATTCTTCTTGTAATGTTGCTCTTTGAGAGATGCTAGAATGCTATCGCTTTTTTAGAGTATCCCGCCTTGAATATCAGCATTGCATCTTTTAAATTTTGCTTTGTATCTATAAATATTCTGCCAGATGTGCTTGGTAATCAGCAGCTCTTAACTTTACTGCTTAACCTACAAACATTCCAGCCTGCATAAAATCAAGGGCATCATATCCATATAAGATGAAAACCCATTTACCATCAATTTCTAGAAATTTCAACCAGAAAAACTAGAAAATTCAGCAGCAGACTCCTTGGTTGTATCATTAATGTATCCTTTTGTTGATCTTCAGAATATTTCTAGCAATTTCTGAACCCTATCTTAAGCTGTAAGAGTTCCCTGCTTGGCTGCCTCCCTCCATGCTTTTTAAACTTTGATCTTCATTTACTCTACTATTGCTTCTTTACATGAATTACATACTTAACACATCTCAACTAAAAATTTACAGACTTCCAGCTTTTCTAAAATAACACAGACTTCATAAAAACACAGCTTCTACTTATATCAAATAACACAGACTTCCAGAAAATACAACATACTAAAAAAACAGACTCCATACACCTATAATAAGAAAAGAAAACTAAAAGACAGCAGGCACTATGTCCAGCTTTATATCATTTTCATCTACTTGGTTACCTGCAAGAAAGATCTACATGCATATATATAATCTACTCTATTATTAAATACCCCGTCTTGATCCTTCGAATAAGCCCTGCAATGTTACTGTTCATTTTCTTTTATAAGCCTGTAAAACAGAAGCTGTACTGTAATTTTGAGCCACCTAAACCTGCAGTGTTATTGTTTTTTAATAAGCAACCTGCAGTGCATGAAAGTACATTTCTATTTTAATAAGCAAAAAATACCCCTAAACCTGCAGAAAGTTAATATCTGTTTTTAAAACAGAAACATTGCTTACTAAAACCTGCCATGTTACTGTATTTTTGAGCCCCCTAAACCTGCAGTCTTACCAAGCTGTACTATAATGTATCCCAACCATCATAGTAACATCCCTCAGGACCAGGATGAGACTATGAAGATATGAACTTTATTCTGTTTATGCATCATACATAGAATACCAAAATAAACACAAGAAAATCCTTGTAACTAAAAATTATTATTTTTAATTTTTCTAATATAAGGGAAATCCTTGCTATCTAATTTAATAATACCAAAATACTTTTTTGGTAAATTATCTTCTTTATACTCGTGATCTCCTCTCTTCCTACCATCTTTAGATAATGCATCAGCCAAAGCGTTAGCTTCTCTGAAGATGTGTTTTATAGTGAAATCTAATGAATTTATATCATGTAGAATTTCTTCTATCTCATTTTCATATTTCCACATAATTGACTGTATTTTAATTAGATTTACAACTATTTTTGAATCAATTTGAATATCTACATTCTTGATATCTAAGTTTTTACATATTCTTATTCCTTCTTTTAGTGCTAATATCTCGGCATGTAAAGCCGACGATGCTTGCAATCTTCTAGTGAAAGCTAAAATTAACTTCCCCTCCGAGTTTCTAATTGCTCCCCCTCCTCCAGCTTCCCCCATATCTCTATCGAAACTACCATCTGTATTTAAAGTAAACACACCTCTTGCAGGTTTTTCCCATTTTATGCTAATTGTTTTAAACTGCTTAAGTGGTTTTTCTTTTAGGTTCCAAAACTGTAAGGTATCCTTATCCATCTTTGAACCTTGTGTTTTTATAGGGCATATCTCTGAAATATTTCTTGTTTCCTCTTTTATTTCTTTCCAGATATCTTCCACCATCATATTATACCCCTCGAATCTACTTTTATTCCTAGCTTTCCAAATGCACCAAATGACTATTGGTGGAACATTACTTTTAATCCATTTCTGTGCCATGCTAGGAACATTTGAGTTACACCATTTTTTAAACCTACAATTTAGAGGGAGATGTTCATATTTTATCTGCATTTCTGATGCTAATCTTTTCCATATTTCTGCAGCTACTTTCCCTTCTGAAAAGAGGTGATCTAATGTTTCAATCTCATTTAAGCAACATTCACATCTAGAAACTAGCTGAATTCCTTTCTGCTTTAAATTATTATCAATTGGGATAATATTAGATAAAACTTTCCACATAAAAGTTTTATTTTTTTATGGATTGTCATTATTCCAAGCCCATTTAAATAATATTTGTTCTTTTTTGTTTTTTCTTAAGACATTTTTCACTGTTTTAAGCGAAAATGTGCCATCCGGAGATAAGGTCCATCTCCCTCCTTTTTTCATCTGTTTAGAGTAATTTTCAACTAAATCTCTTTGTTTAAGCATTTGATTCCAAACCTGTGAACTCCTACTTTTATTTTTTATTTTATTAATGTCATCCTTTATGCAGTACTTTGCTCGCATAAATTTAGACCATAAACTTTCATTTTCTTTTAAATTCCACCATCTCTTGCTAGCCCCTGCTTTGGCTAAGTCAATGATGTTGACAAAGCCTAAACCAGCTTCTTGGAAAGGATAACATAAATCTCTCCATTTTTTCCAATGAAGTTTGTGTTTACCCTCTTTTTTACCCCACAAAAAATTGGCTAATTCTTTTTCAATTTCTTTTATAAATTTGATTGAATGCTGCGTGATCATAATATTATGCATTATTAAACATTCTAAAACATATTTTATAAGAGTTATTCTGCCCCCCATACTAAGATATTCTACTTTCCATCCTGCAATTTTCTTTTTTAATTTATTTATTAGAAGCGCTAAGTATTCTATCTTGAACTTTCCTTCATAAATCGGGCAACCTAAATAAATCATTTCTCCTTTTTTGTGAGAGAAACCTGTGATATTTTTAATTCTATGTGATAATGCTGTTGGGGCTTTATAAGATATCATATATTGACATTTTCTTTTGTTTAATTTTTGACCTGTTTCTTCCTCCATGCATTTTAATAAATCTATCGGATTACTTAATGATTTACCGCATCCATTAGTGAATATCATTACATCATCTGCATATGCTAAACAACTTACAAGAGGGGTGTTCTTTGGCTGCCTAAAAGTACCTATAAGACCATTTAACAATTTATTTTTAAGATTAACTATCAAGAGTTCTAGATAAATGTTAAATAGTGATGGCGATAGCGGGTCACCTTGTCTTAAACCTCTAACTGGCTTTATTTCCTTTCCTACTTTCCCATTTGTTATAATTCTAGCCCATGTGTTTGATATACATCTGTAAATCAGATCTATCCATGTCTCAGAGAAACCCATTTTTCTCATCGTTGAACAGAGAATACTCCATTCAACTCTATCAAATGCTTTTGAAAGATCTAGCTTAATTAATACATTATAACCTCTTGTTTTAGTACCTATTTCTCTGCACATTTCTTTTGCCAAGCAGATATTATCCATAATCAATCTATTTTTCATAAAACCAGTTTGTTCTTCAGAAATAATTTTTGGTAATAGCAATGCTAATCTATTTTGTATAATTTTGGCTAAAATTTTATATATTGAATTACAAAGACTAATTGGCATAAAGTCCTCTCCTTTATGTGGATTTTCAACTTTCGGAATGAGAATTAAATGAAAACTACCCCATTTCTTACCTATATCAGCTCCACAGAATATACTATTTATGGCTTTTTCTAAATCTTTTTTTATTATTTCCCAGCAAACCTAAAAGAAGCAATTATTCCAACCATCTGGGCCAGCTGCACTGTCTTTATTCATACTAAAAATTGCATTTCTAATTTCTTCTTCTTCAGGGAATTTTGTTAGCATATTATTATCATCTGAAGAAATTTTATTCTCAATGTTTTGTATAAGTGTGTTACCTTTTAGCTCTCTTATTCCACCTAAGTGATTCTCAAAAAACTTTGTAAAGTAATTTTGTATATCTAAGTCTTTTTCAAGCCATACATTTTCATTGTTTTTTATTCCCCTAATTCTATGTTTTTGATATTTTAGTTTAGCCACTTTTTGAAAAAATTTTGTGTTTTTATCTCCTTCTTTCAACCATTTAATTTTCACTTTTTGTTTCCAGAAAGCTTCTTCCATTAACAGTTTTAATTTTAATTCCGCTTGTGCCTTGCTAAGAGTTCTTCTATTGATTATACTTTGGTCTATTTCAAATTCTAATTCACTTTTTAGTACTAATTCTTCTGCATCTTTTATATTTTTAATTATATTTCCAAATGTTTCATTATTCCATTTTTTTAATTCAACCTTTAGTATACTCAATTTATTATTTAGAATTTGAATCGGATTTCCTGAAACCTCGAGATTCCAGGAGTCCTTTATCTTATTCAAGAATTCATGATGTAAACACCAAGAATTTTGAAATTTAAAGGAGCCTCCTGTGTAAATTATTCTTTTAACAGAAATCAATAATGGACTGTGATCATAGCAGGTTCTATTTAAATGATTAACCTCTGTAGAGCCAAACTGTTCTAACCATTTAAGGTTAAATAAGAGCATGTCTAATCTAGCTCATATTGTGCCCTTCTTTTTCCAGTTATTGCACCATGTGAAAGATGAGCCATTAAATTTGGCTTCTATTAGATTAGTATTATTTATTGTGTCATTAAATTGAGCCATCCCTCTCTTATTTGGTGATCTACCACCCTTCTTTTCATTAAAATTTCTAATCGTATTGAAGTCTCCACCTATTATCCAGGGCTTATCTTCCTAGGCAGTTTTTCTCATTTCCTCCCATAATTCTTTTCTCTCCTATTTTTTATTTTTGGCATAAACTATCGTTATTATTTCATTTTCATTTTGACTTAGACTCAGGTTTATTAATTGATTAGTATCTTTTAATATTTTTATGTCTAAATTATTTTTCCACAATATCCAGATTTTACCGTTATTATTAGAGTAACCATGATTAAATCCTAAAATAGTTTTATAGTATTCTAGTTGAGTTTTTTCCACCATCGGTTCAGCTATTAAAACAAGATTAATTTTATGCATGTATATTAGTTTTTTCAATCTATTCCTTGAAGGGGAGTTTGCAATTCCCCTTATATTCCAATAAATGTAATTATACATTCTTTATGGATTTAGCTTGCGCTCTAGTAGTGTATTTGGTCTCATATATTTTATTTAAGTGTTTTTTCATTTTCCTTGGTTTTTTAAGTGAGCTTAATTCTCCTCCTTTCTCCACTTTCCATTCTCTATTTACTTGGATAGCCATTATTTTTAACTCCTCAATTGCCCAATCTTTATTTCCCATTTTTTGTTTTGTTTTAGAATTTTCTATATTTATATCATCTTTAGTTGTTCTTTGCTTTAGCTCATTTTCCTCCACATCCGTATAGAGGGAGGTCAAACTTTTTATTTCAAATTCTTCCTCAGAGTCCTCTTCAGCAAGGACAGCCCAGCTTTTATTTTTTTGGAATTTAGTTTTCATTTGAACTCTAGTTCTTTTATTTAATTCTATAATTTTTCTAATCAACTCCCTCCTCTTACTCTCTTCTATTTCTGCCCTTTCATCTTCTATATTTGGTTTGTTATATTCAATTAATTTTAGTTCTTCTACCTTACCATTCTGAATTTCTAATTGAGCAGTGTGTGTATTCTGTGGTTTTATTTGATATCTAATCAAATCTCCTCTTCTACCTACTGCCATTTTTCTTTCCTCTTGTTTTAGCTTATCATCTGTTCTTTTCTTGTTCACTAAACAGGCTTCTAAACCATGACCCATCTTTTTGCAGCAAGAGCAGAATGGAGGGAGGTATTCTGGAATGATTTGTTGCCAAAATCCCCCTCCATCTATAATTCCAATCCATATATGATTGGGTAATGGTTTCTGTAAGTCCAAATCAACACAAACACGTGCAACACTCGGTCTAGAGAGTGTTGCAGTAGCACCATCAAGAAGAAGAGGAGAGCCAAGCAAACAAGCAATACGGTATAAAGCATACTTATCAAATAGATGAATCGGAAGCATGGGAAACAGCAGCCATACCGGGGCCAAGGAGGATTCTTCCTTCGTCGTGAAGTTAGGGGTCCATCTGAACATTCTCATGGGATAACCTCTGATACACCAGACGCCTTTCAACAATAGACGATGGAAATCCTCTTCGGAATGTAGTTGTATCAGCACGTGTTTATCTTCTATAAGCCCGATTTTAATTAAAGCTTTGAGCTTCAAAGCTTCAAAGAAGGAGCGAATATCATTAATACGAGGTCTACCATGCGAGAATTTACCCACAAGTGTGTGCTTGTGAGGTTCAGAGAGCATTCGAAGGTCTTCGGCAGAAAAAAATATCGAGGGTTCCTCGATATTTTTTTTTTCTTGAGTGTCCGAGGAAGACGAAGGAGGCGCGGTCCTCTTAACAAAATCCGAAAATGATTTCTTATTAACTAAGAAATCCATTGTCTTCAAAATTCGCTTGCAATTTGCTTCTTCCTCAACAAAAATTGCATATTCTCTCTCTAGAAAAATTTTCTCTCTCTAGAAAGTTGAGAGCGTTTTCAAAGCGATCACTATCTATCTGTTTATCTATCTATCTGTATATCTATCTATCTTTATATCTATCTATCTGTATATTTGTCTATTTTTCTAGCTGTCTATCTATTTATCTGTCTTATCTATCTTACCAACTATTTATTAGTCTATTTGTCTATCTATCTATATGATCATTCTTTATATCTATCAATCGTTCTATTTATCAATTTATCTCTTAATTTATGTACTTGTCTAACTGTCTATATATCTATCTGACTATATTTCTATATTTATAATTGTGTATATATCTACAGTCTATATATCTATATGTCTATCAATCTGTCTATATGTCTATCAATCTGTCTATCTATCTATCTATGTATATGTGTATATGTCTAAATGTCTATTTGTTTATCTATCTATTTGTCAATATGTCCATATGTGTATCTATCTATCCGTATATCTGTCAATCTATCTATAAGTATTCTATCTTTCTATCTGTGTATATGTGTATATGTTTAATTGTCTATCGATCTATCTGTTTATATATCTATCTGTCTAACTATCTATTTGTCTATCTGTCTATTTGTCTTACTATCTATCTCTCTCTATCTATCTGTTTATCAATATGCCTCTCTAAATATATATGTATTTGTCAATTGCTTTATGTCAATGTGTCGATCTATCAATCTTTCGATCTGTCTAATTCTCTATCTGTATATCAGTCTATCTGTTTATCTATATATCTTTCTATCTGTCTATATGTCTATCTATTCATCAATTTATATCTTTATCTATCTACTTATCTATATGTTTATCTATCTTTCTGACTATCTTTCTATCTCTCTATTTGTGTATATGTCTATCTGTCTATCTCATTAAATACCTATCTATCTGTCTACATTACAAACTTTCTTTCTTTATATCTATCTCTCTCTAAATGTTTATCTGTCTCTATCTCTCCTTTTTCTAACTAACTAACTATCTTTCTATTTAGCTATCGGTCTGTCTATCTTTCTATATATCTATTTGTATATCTATCTGTCTGTCTGTCTAAGTATCTATTTGTCTTCTGTGTGTATATGTGTTTGTCTATCATTTTATTTGTCTATTTGTATGTCTATCTAAGTATCTATCTATCTATATAAATTGATATCTTTTTATCTAACTTTCTATTATCTATCTAATATCTATCTATCTATCAATCTATCTTTGTATATCTATCTTTCTATTTGTCTATCAATATATCTATCTGTCTAGCCATCTATCAATCAATAAATCTATCTAATAATCTATCTATTTGTCTATTTATTTATCTATTTTTATATTTGTCTATTTATTTATTTATATATCTATCTATCTATCAATATGGTCTATCTGTCTATCTCTCTATCTGTATATCTATTTATTAGTTTATCTCTTTATCTATCTACTTGTCTATCAGTCTATCTATCAATGTGACTATCTTTCTATCTCTCTATTTTTTTATGTCTATGCCTCTATCTATCTATCTATCTATCTATTTGTCTATCTGTCTATATGTCTATCGATGGATCTATCTGTGTGTCTATGTGTTTATCAGTCTATCTGCCTATATGACTATCTAGTTATTTGTGTTTCTGTCTAATAACTATGTCTCCATATATATCTTTCTATTGATATATCTATCTATTTATATGTCTGTCTTCTATCTATCTTTTTGTCTATATGTCTATATGTATATATGTATATTTGTATACTTGTCTATTTAACTATCTGTCTTTCTATTTATGGATCTATCTTTTTTATCTATCTATGTATCTATCAATCTTTTTATTTGGATATTGTCTATCTATCTATATGTCTATATATCTACTATTAATCAATCAATCAAGTAATCAATGAATCATTCTATATGTATATCTATCAATCTGTCTATTTATCTATTTGTTTATCTGTCGATTTGTCTATCTGGCTATCTATCTAGCAATCTATCATTTTAGCTATCTGTTTGTCTTCCTGTCTCCATATTTATCTATCTATATATCTATCTATCTATATTGCTAGCTATCTTTTTATCTATCTATCTCTCTGTCTATCTATCTTTCTACGTATCTATCTATTTGTATATTTTTCTATCAAGTCTACCTACCTATTTGACTATCTGTCTATCTATCCACCAGTTGATCTATTTATTTGTTAACTCTTTATTTGTCTATCTGTCTATCTATCTATCTATCTATTTATCTATCTTTCTATATATATGTATATTTGTCAATCAATCAATCTATCTATTTATCTATCTTTCTATATATATGTATATTTGTCAATCAATCAATCAATCTATCTATCTCTCTATCATTTGTCTTTTTTTTTATAAAGTTTGTTTTATTAATTATATAACCCTCCCTTTTGGCGGAGGAATACCATTGTTTACAAGCTAATTTCTACCCATTTCTCATTTACATCCATTCATAAACTTTAACATACAATATTTAAAGTAAAATTAAAACTATCAAGTGACATGAAAATACACTTTTCTTTCTCTTTATGAAGTTTCCTAGTGCTGAAATTTATATTTCCATTAAACTTCTGCCATTAAATATTTATGCTTTGTGTTTCTAGTTTGCTAGCTGCCATTCCTATTCATTTAGCTTTGCTAATCTTCTAGTCCATTTGATTCTCTAATCTTTTTGTGCTTGCATATGCTTGTTATGTTCAGATTTCTTCCCAATAGTTTTGTGACCCCTGCAGCCTTTTTTAGGATATCTTCCAAACTTATTTACAGACACTTGTAACTCTTATTAATCTTGCCGACACTTCTATATAACAGATACTCCAAATACAGCTGAAGTCTATTAGCTTTTTCAAGCTGATATCTGTCTACATATACATGTAAGCAGACCAAAACTAGCTGGAAAACAGCTTTTTCTAACCAACTTTTTCCAGCACATACTGCCTACATTTACATGTAAGCAGACTGGAAAACTCCAGCTGAAAAACATCAATTTTCCAGAACAGCAGTTTTGGAGAGTTATATTATAGAAGTATGTTTTCTAGTACATATACATATACCAGACATCAGTTTTCCAGAATAGCAGCTGGAAAACCCACCAACTTACATCCTCACACCTTTACAAACCCTTATATGTGTCTGTAAGAGTGTCTACCTTACACCCTTACATACCCTTACAGACCCTTATACCAACATACACCCTTACAGCAGCTGGATAACAACAGCAACCTAACCAACATACTCAACTTCATCCTCTCTTCAAGGTAACTTTTTCCTTTTTTAGCCAAATTTCTTCATGTATTTTTCTACGAAATTATTAACAAAAATACTACAATTCTATGCAATTAGTATTAGAATGTCTACCGTTACTTCCTTCACTGCTCCTTAAGCCTTTAACCTATGTCTGAAAACAAAACCAAAAAATACAACCAAGCAAAACAAATATCCAAGATCCCAATCTTAGCAGTTTTTTTTTTGGGTCTATCTTTTATTGCCCTCCCCACAGGACTGGGGTGGCTCTTCATTTGTTTCATGACCTCCCCCTGTAATAGAGTTTATATCTGCAAAACAGTCAAGTAAGCTTTTTTTTTTATAAATATCAAATTTTAAAAATAAGTTCTTCTCTTCCCCTCTTTATCCTTTAGAGCTAAGTTTTAATTCTTGTTTTTTTGAATTCTAATATATGGAAAACCTATTTTATTTAAACTTATTAAACCTTTATATTTGTCAGAGATATCTTTCCCTTCAAATTCTTGAAAACCTCTCTTTGTACCCTCTTCTGCTAATTTATTTGCCAAAGCATTCGCTTCTCTGAATATATGTATAATTTCCCCTTTAAGTTCTATTAGTAGTGTTTTGATTTTATCAATATCTTCTTCTAGTTTCCATAGTTCTATTTTTCCTATTACCAAATCCACTAATAAGCTCGAATCAACCTTCACTTGAATATTCTGAAAATTATTATCTTTACATATTTGTAAACCTTTATTCAAAGCCATAACCTCTGCATTCAAGGCGGAGTAGGCTAAAACATTCATTGTGAATGCTCTTATCACTTTGCCTTCCTTGTTTCTTATGACTCCCCCTCCACCTGCAGCTCCCATATCCCTTTTAAAACTCTCATCCGTATTTAATACTAGGCCATTTTGTTTGGGCTTTTTCCATCTGATAATTTTAATTACTGGTCTTTTCTTTGTCCTTGTAATTAGACCCCAAGCTTCTTTCCTGTTTTCATCTATTCCTACACTTCCAAGCTTGATAGGACTACAGGCTGATATAAATGCACATTCTTTTTTAATTTCCTCTAGAATATTTACTGCATTCATTGGAATTCCGTCAAATCTGCTTTTATTTCTTGCTTTCCAGAGACACCATACAGCAATGTGAGGGATGTATATCCTTGACCATTTAATAATCTTGTTCTTTGTTTTACTTTCCTTCCATTTTTTAATTCTTTCTATCAATACATCCGAGCCTTTTTCTAACTCAACATCTATTTCTAGTTTATTCCATATGTTTTTAGCTATCTTCCATGTTGAAAAGAGATGATCCATACTTTCTATTTCTTGGTTAAAACATTCGCATCTAGATGCTAATCTTATACCTTTCTTTTGAATGTGCTCATCAATCAGGATGGCTTTTGAGAGAAGTTTCCACATAAAAATGTTTATTTTTTGTGGAAGTTCCTTTTTCCATGCTTCTTCAAAAATCAATTGGGGAATTTTTTTAGTTCTCACCAGCTCTTTTACACTTTTTAAAGTAAATTTTCCTTGTGCATCTAAAGACCATTTCCATCCACATTTAGTTAATATGGAATGATTTTCCACCATATTTTGCTGCTTGTACATTAATTTCCAGCTTTTTAATGCTCTTTTTGTATTATTAAAGGCATTACTACCTAGTCCGTATCTAGCTTTTATATATGCCACCCAAAAACAATTGTTTTTATTATTTTTAACTTTCCACCAGTTCTTGTAGGCCCAAGCTTTTGCTATATTGTTAAGATTTGAGTAGCCCAAACCAGCTTCCTTTTAACGAAAAGCATAGGTCTTCCCATTTTTTCGAATGCAGCTTATTTTTACTTCCATTTTTTCCCCATAGGAAGTTTGACATTTCTCTTTCTAGTTTTCTTATGATAGTTTTCGGTGGCTATAAAGACATTAGAGTATGTGTCAGTGACCCCTGCAATACATTAGAGTATCTCTCTATCATTTGTCAATCAATTAATTAATCAATAAATCTATCTACCTTTCTTGCTGTCAGGTTATCCATATATCTATCTATAGATATGTATACCTATCTATATATCTTTCTTTCTATATGTTTATCTATCTATTTGTCTATCTGTCTAACTGTGAATCTATCTATATGCCTTCTATCAATATGTGTATCTACTATCTATATATATGTCTATATTTCTATATATCTTCTATCTATCTAGCAATCTACCTATCTGCCTATCTACTTATCTGACTATCTGCCTATCTACATATCTGCCTATTTTCCTATCCATCTATCTACATATTTTATGAATTGCCTTTCTACCAATCTACTTGTCTACCTGTCTGTCTGTCTATCTAATTATCTTTCTATCTATCTAAATGACTATCTCTCTTCGTCTATCCTAAATTTGCATATATATTTATCTATATGTCTGTCTTTCTCTATGTCTGTCTGTGTATCCGTGTCTTTATATATGTCTATTTGTCTATCTATCTATTTATCTATCTATCTTCCTATCTATGTGTCTATCTGTTTATGTGTCTATTTATTTGCCTATCTGTTTATCTGTCAATTAATCAATCAATCAAACTATCTATCGATATATCTAACTATATCTGTATCAATCAATCAACCTATCTATCTATCTATAGATTGATCAATCGATCTATTTATCTATATATATATATATATATCTATCTATATATCTGCCAATCTGGTTATCTATTTATTTATATATCGATTGATTTGTCTATCTATCTATCTATAAATCTATCTATATGTCTATATGTGTATCTAACTATCTGTCTATCTTTTCTCTCTTATATATATATATACATATATATATAATCATCTATCTTTCTATTTGTCTATCTATATATATATTTTTAACTGTCTATCTGTCTATCTATATGTCTATGTATTTATCTATCTTATGTCTATTTTTCTATCTATCAATCTATCTATATGTCTATCTAACTATTTATCGATCTATCAATCAATCTGTCTATCTGCATATCAGTCTTTCTATCTATATATCTATCTATCTGTTTATTTATCTATCTATCTATTTATCTATCTATATATCTCTCTATCTTTCATTCAATCTATAAATCTTTCTATCTATCTAACTATCTTTCTATATCTATATTTTGGTAAATATCTATCAGCCTATCTTTCTAAATGACTAACTATCTTTTTGTTTGTCTTTTTGTTTTTCTTTTTGTTTGACTTTTTGTCTATATATCATTTGTCTATCTACCTGTCTGTCTTTTTAACTATCTGTCTATCTATATATCCATAAATTTATCTTTCTATCTTTCTATCTATTAATCTATATATCTATCTATCTATCTCTATATCTATCTATCTTTCTATAAATCTATCTTAGTAATGGTCTATCTTCTATCTATTTATCTGTCTATCTATCTATCTATCTATCTATCTATCTCTTGTCTTTTTTTCTATCCATTTATCTGTCTATCTTTATATTTGTTTTTTATCTATCTATCTATTTGTCTCACTATCAATCAATCAATCAATCTGTTTATCTATCTAACACTTTGTTTATTTTTCTATCCATCTATTTGTCTATCTTTCTAATTGTCTTCTATCTATCTATCTATCTATTTGTCTCACTATCTATCTGCATATTTATATATATGAAATTCTGCTTATTTTATATTTGTCTTATGTATATCTGTATATGTGTCTACTTTCGATTTGTCTGTTATTTATCTATGTATTAGTCTATCTATCTATCTGCCTATTTGTCTATCTATATATTTGGATATCTACTTATCTATCTATATGTCTATCTGTCTGTCTATCTATCTGTCAATCTATCAATATGTCTATCTATCTATCTATCTATCGATCTATCTATCTATCTAAATGTCTATTTTTAATATGTCTGACTATCAATTTGTCTATCTGTATAAGTCTATCTATCTTTATGTCTATCTATTTGTCTATATTACTATCTTTCAATCTGTCTAACTATGTATATATCTATTTGTCTATCTGTCTATCTGCCTTTTTGTTTATTTGTCTATATGACTATATGTCAATTTGTCTACCTGACTTCTATCTATCTGTCTATTTGTCTATCCATCTATCTTTATATATTTTGATCAATCTTCTGTCTATTTGTCTAATTTTGTATCTATCTATCTATCTATCTATCGATCTATCTATATATCTATCTATGTGCAATTTGTCTATCTATCTATCTATCTATTAGTCTATCTGTGTATCTGTCCATCTATCTATCAGTTTATTTATTTATATGTCTATCTATCTTCTATCTATCTATCTTATGTATATCTATCTATCTATTTATATATGTGTCTATTTTTTGATCTATCCATCTATCAATTTGTATGTCTATCTATCTATCTAATTATTTTCTATCTCTTTATTAGTGTATGTCTATTTGTCTATCTCAGTAAATGACTATCTGTCTTTTTATTTATCTTTCTATATATATATCTTTTGTCTATCTATCTATTTGTCTATCTGTCTGTCTATATGTCTATCTATCTATCCATCATTCTATCATTTTATCTATTAATTATATATTTATGTATCTATCTTTATATCTAACTAACTAACTAACCATCTTTATTTCTAATGGTCTATCTGTCTATCATTCTATCTATCTATTTTTCTATCTATCTATTTTAATAGCTATCTATCTTTCTATCATTCTTTTTCTCTATATGTCGATCTATTATTTGTCTATCTGGCTATCTGTATATCTGTCTATATATTATTTGTCTATCTGTCTATTTGTATATCTGTCTATCTAACTATCTACATGTCTTTCTATTTGTCTTATGTTTGTCTATCTATGTGTCTATCTTTCGATCTATCTTATAACAATCTATCTATAAGTCTATCTATCTATATATCTATATATCTATATATCTATATATCTATATATCTATATGTCTATCTAATTATCTGGATATCTTACTATCTGTCTATTTTTGTATCAGTCTAAATATCTATCAATCTATCTATATGTCTATCACTCTATATGTTTCATTATCTATGTGTCTTCTATCTATCTATCTATCTATCTTTGTATTTGTTTAAATAATTATCTATCAATAAGTCTACCTATCTATTTGTATATCTGTCAATCTATATATCTATCCATCTGTCTATATGTCTATCTATCTATCTATATGTTTGTCTGTCTATCTATCTATCAATTTGTCCATCTATCTATCAATCCATCTATACACTTGTCTATCTTTCTTCTATCTACCTATCTATCTATGTATCTATCTATCTATCTATTTATTTTTCTGCTTATTTGTCTCTTAGTCTATATTTTTATATTACTATCTGTCAAACTATTAATCTATCAATCTATCAAGTAGTCTATCTATATATCTATCATCTATCTGTCTATCTATCTATCTATCTATTGACTATATATATATATATCTATCCATCTATTTTTCTTTATGTCTATCTATCTTTCTTTCTAAATGTCTATTTGTCTATGTTTATCATCTATCTACTTATTTATGTATGTATATATCTATCTTTCTTTCTGTCTCTCTTTCTGTCTATCTATCTATCTGTATATACATCTTTCTTTATTTGCATCTATTTGTCTATCTGTCTTTTTGTATGTTAGTCTATCTATCTATCTTTTGTTTGTCTCTATGTATGTCTATCTATCTATCTATCCGTCTATTTGTCTTCTGTCTATCTGTCAATCAATCTATCTGTCTATTTATCTGTTTGTCTATCTATCTATCTATCTATCTATCTATCTACCTATATATCTGTATATGTCTATTATCTATTTTTTGATCTATATATCTATCAATTTGTCTATCTATCTATATACCTATCTATATATCTGACTATCTATGTGCCTATGTGTCAATCAATCTATATGTATATATATCTATCTGTCTATATGTTTATCTATCTATCTATCTTTCTTTCTTTCTATCTATCTGTCTATGTATTTATCTGTCTATCTATCTTTCTATCTTTCTATCCATCTGTCTGTCTGTCATTCTATTTGTCTTTATATATTTGTCTATCTATGTATCTATACATCTAACTGTCTATCATTCTAACTATCTAACTATCTATCTATATATTTATATATCTATCTATTTGAATTCTTGTCTATTTATCTATCTGACTATATGTGTATCTGTCTACCCACCTTCTCTCTATCCATCTATTTGCCTATCTATCTATATTTATATATTTCTATTTTTCTTCTATCTATATGTCTATCTGTCTATTTTTGTAATTGTTTATTTGTCTATTTGTCTATTTGTCTATATGTCTATATAACTATCTATCTATTTATCTATCTATCTATCTATCTATCTATATATCTATCTTCTGTCTATCCTTCTTCTGTCTATATATTTTTTATCTTTTAATCTATCTCTCTATCAATCAATCAATCTGTGTATATATCTAACTATCTTTCTATTTATGTATATGTTTATCTATCTATCTATCTAAATTACAATCTATCTTTTTATTTATTTCTCTGTCTATTTATCCTTTGTCTTTCTATCTGTCTATTTATCTATTTTTCTGTCTATCTATCTATATATCTATCTGTCTCTTTGTCTATTTGTCTTTTTGTTTATTTGTCTATCTATCTATCCGTCTAATTATCTATATGTCTGTTTGTAAATCTGTCTATCTGTATATCTTTTTATCTTACTATCTACCTATCTTTCTAATTGTCTTATGTCTATCTGTTTATCTATCTAACTTTTGATCCATCTTCTATCTGTCTGTATATCAGTCTATTTGTCTATCTATCTATCTATCTATCTTTCTTTCTTTCTATCTGTATATCTAGCTATCTACCTATCTTTCTATCTATGTTTTAGTCTATCTATCTATCTATCTGTCTATATGTCTATCTATCTATCTATCTATATTTCTATCTTCTATTTGACTTCTTTTTATTTATCTATCTATCTATCTATTTATATATCTATCAGTCTTTCTGTCTATGTCTATATATGTCTATCTGTCTAACTATCTATTTTTCTATCTATTTTTTTATTTGTGTCTATGTGTCTATATTTATATCTTTTTATCTATCGATCTATCTGACTATCTATCTATCTATCTATCTGTATAGCCATCTATCTATATATCTGTCTATCTATTTATCTATCTATTTATACGTTGATCTATCTATTTATCTCATGTCTATTTGTCTATGTTTCTATCTATCTATCTATCTAAATATCTATCTATCTATCTGCCTATCTATCTCTTAGTTTTTATTTTTATATGTCTATCTATCAATCTATCATTCTTTCAATATATAAATTTATCAATCTATCATTCTATCAATCTATCTGTCTATTTATATATTTGTCTATCTATCTGACTATCTATCTGACTATCTATCTATCTATCTAACTGTTTGTCTGTCTATATGTATAACTATCTGTCAATATATATATCTATTTATCTATATACCTCTCTATCTGTATATCTATCTAACTCTCAATCTATCTCCTTTTGTATCTTTCTATTTGTCTATCTACAATGTCTCTATTTGTCTATCTTTCCATTTTATCTATCTGTCTATCTGTATTTTTATCAATTTGTCTATCTAACAATATGTCTATATGTCATCTGTATATCTGTATCTCTATCTATCTATCTATCTATCTATCTTTATATATTTTGATCTTTTTTCTATCTTTTTATCTAATTATCTATCTGTCTTACCTATCCATCCATCTATCTATCTGTATATATGACTATATGTCTATCTATCTATTTGCCTATCTGTCTAGTAGTATATATGTCTATCTATCTATATGTCTATCTGTCAATTTATTTATCTATGTTTCTGTGTATCTATCTTCTTCTATAAATATTCTATCTATCTATCTCTCTATCTTTAATACTATCTATCTATTGATCTTTGTATCTATCTATTTCTCTAACTATCTTTCTATCTCTTTAATAGTGAATATATCTATATGTTTATCTTTATAAATGACTATGTAACTTTTTGATTGTCTTTCTATCTATCTTTCATTTGACAATCTTTCAATCTGTTTATTTGTCTGTCTGTTTATCTATCTATCTATCTATCATTTAATCTTTCTAACTTTTAATCAATATATCTATCTATTTATATATCTATCTATATATTTATCTGTCTATCTATCTATCTATCTGACTATTTGTCTATCTGTCTATTTGTCTTTTTGTCTATTTTTTTATTTCTGTATCTTTCTTTCTATCTATATGTCTATCTATCTATCTATCTATCTATCAATCTCTATATCTATCTATCTGACTATCTTTCTATTTGTTTTATGTCAATCTATATATTTGTATATCTCTCGATCTATCTTCTATCTATATGTCTATCAGTCTATCTATCTATCTATCTGTCTATCTATATGTCTATCAATCTGTATATCTGGCTATCTACATATTTATTTATCTGTGTATCAGTCTAACTAACTATCTGTATATATGTCTATCTATTTATCTATATTTCTATCTATCTGTTATATGACTTTCTGTCGATTTCTCTATATGTCTATGTAAATATCTTTCTACATGTCTATCTGTCTATCTATATATCTGTCTATATATATATATATATCTCTATCTATCTATCTATATATCTTCAATCTATCTATCGATCTATTTGTTTATATGTCAATCTTTCTATATCTCTAAATGTTTTTGTATCTATGTCTATCCTTTATTTGCTTATCTATTTATCTATCTATCTATTTATCTATCAATCTATATGTCCATCTATCTGTCTATCTTTTTGCATATCTGTCTGTCATTTTGTGACTCTGTTTGTCTATCTATCTTTCTGTCTGTATGTTTGTCTATCTATCTTTTGTTTGTTTTCCTATTTGTCTATTTATCTATCTGTGTATCTATATATATGTATATCTATCAATCTATCTTCTGAATATCTATCTATCTGTCAATCTATCAATCAATCAATCAGTCTATTTGTCTCTCTGTCTATCATTATAGATGTCTATTTGTCTATATACCTATTTATATATCAATTTGTACGCCTATCTATCCACCTATCTATCTGTATATCTATTTATCTATCAAACTAACTAACTAACTATCTGTCAATCTATCAATCTATACGTCTATCTATCTATCTATCTTTCTGTCTATTTGTCTATCTATCTATCTGTCTATTTGTCTATGTGTCATTTGTTTGTGTGTCTGTCAATTTGTCTTTCTACCTATCTATTTGTCGATCTATATGTCTATCTATCTATATATCTATCTGTTTAACTATCTATATGTCTATCTATATTCTATCTATCTATCTATCTAGCTGTATATCAATCTATCTATCAATCTATCATAAGTCTATCTGTCAATCAATCAATCTATCGATCTTTCTATCTATCTATATGTTGATATATCTATATATCTATCTGTCTATTTATTTTTTTATCATTCAATCTGTCTATCTATCTATCTGCCTATTTGTCTATCTATCTATCACTCTACCAGTCTATCTTTTTATTTCTCTTTTTGTTTATCTATCTAACTAACTATATGTCTATTTATCTATCTGTCTTCTATCTATCTCTCAATCTTCTATCTGTGTATCTATTTATCTTTGTATATTTCGATCTATCTTGTGTCTATTTGTCTATCTATTTATATGTCTATCTATCTATCTATTGGTCTATCTATATCTATCTATCTGTCTATCTGTTTATCTGTCTATATGTCTATATGTCTATTTGTCTAAATATATATCTGTCTATATGATTATCTATCTATATGTCTATCTATCTGTCTATCTATCTTATGTTTATATATTTATCTATCTATCATTCTTTCTTTCAATCTACCAATTTATTAATCTATCTATCTTTCTATCTCTCTATTTGTGTTTATGTCTATTTGTCTATCACTTTAAATGACTATCTATCTTTTTGTTTGTCTTTTTGTCTATATATCTTTTGCATGTCAATTAGTCTGTCAATTTGTCTATTTGCTTATCGATCTATTTATCTATCATTCAATCTTTCTAACTATCAATCGATATATCTATATATATATAGCTATTTATATATATATATACATACACATCTATATCTATCTATCTGTCTATTTATCTATCTGTCTATTTGACTCTTTATCTATTTTTCTATCCGTCTATCTTTTTTTCTTTCTATCTGTCTATCTATCTATCTATCTATCTGTCTGTCTATTTGTATATCTATCTATCTATCTCTATATTTGTCTATCTGACTATCTGCCTATCTATATATTTTTCTGTATATCTACGTATTTGTCTATTTATCTATAGGTCTATCTGTATATCTGGCTATCTAACTATCTATCTATTTGTATATCAGTCTATCTATCTATATGTGTATATGTCTTTCTATCTATCTGTCTTCTTTCTATATGTTTATCTGTCTTTCTATCTATTTGTTTATATGTCCTTCTTTATATCTATCTATCTAACAATCTATTTAGCTGTCTATATGTCTATCTATCTATTTATCTATCTATCTATCTATCTATGTCTGCATCAAATTATCGACCTATATGTTTATTTGTCTAGCAGTCTAATTATCAATATATCTATTTGTCTATCTATTAATCAGTCTATCAGTCTATTTGTCTTTATGTAAATCTATCAATCTATCTAATCAGACTATCTATCTATTTATCTATTTGTCTATATGTCTAATTGTGTATTTGTATATCTATCTATATTTCTATTTGTTTAGCTATCTATATATTTATCTATTTATCTACCTATTTGTCTATCAATCTATCTATCTATATCTCTATCTGTCTTTCTTTCAATCTTTCTATCTATCTATCTTTCTAACTAACTATCTGTCTATCCATCTATGTGTATATATTGTTATCTATCTATCTATCTATATTTTTATATGACTATCTATCTTTCTGTCTATTTTTCTTATATCTATCTGCCCATCTGTATGTCTATCCATCTATCTATCTTTTGATCTATCTTCTGTCTATCTATCTATCAGTCTATTAGTCTATCTGCCTATATGTATATCTAGCTATCTACCTATTTGTCTATCTATATATCTTTCTTTATTTCTCTATTTATCATTCTATATCTTTATATGTCTATCTATTAATCTATCTTTCTGTCTATCTGTATATCTATCTATTTATCTAGGTGTCTATCTATTTATCTGTCTATCTGTCTTTCTCTTTATCCGTCTATATGTTTATCTATCTATTTATTTATGTGTATCTGATTATTTAACTATCTTTCAGTATGTTTATCAGTCTATATATCTATTTATCTATATATCTATCAGTCTATCCGTATATCTATCAGTCTATCCATCAATGTATCTATTAGTTATATGTCTTTATCTAAATATGTCAATCTCTCAATCTGTCTATCTATCTATCTAACTATATATCTATCAATATATATATATATATATATATATATATCTATCTATCTATCTATCTATCTGTATATTATCTCTCTATATGTCTATTTGTCTATCTACCTATCTATTTATCTATCTATCTATATATCTATCTATCTGTCTATCTGTCTATCTATCTATATGTCTATCTATCTATCTATATATCTATTTGTCTACCAATCTGCCTGTCTATCTATCTATCTGTTTATATATCTATATGTCTATTTATCAATCTATCTTATCTATCTGTCTATTTGTATATCGGTCTATTTTCTATATATATATATATATATGTCTAACTATCTATCTATCTGTCTATCTATCGATCTATCTATCTATTTATCTGTCTGACTGTTTCTATCTATATAGCATATCGATCTTTCTGTTTATAGGTCAATCTGTTTATCTGTCTATATGTCTATATGTCCATCTGTCTATCTGTTTATTGATTTTTCTATTTATTTATATGTGTTATCTATCTATCTATCTATCTATCTTTCTATTTATCTATCTATCTATCTGTCTAATTACCTATCTATCTATCTATCTATCTATCTATTTCTCTAAATATCTATCTATCTATGTCGATCATCTTTCTACCAATCTATCTATCTATCTATTTACATATCTATTTGTATGTTTGTGTATATGTGTGTATATCTATCTATGTGTTGTGAGTTTATCTGTCTGTATATGTATGTATGTGTCTTTGTGTCTATATGTCTATCTGTGTGTCTATGTGTCTGTATGTTTGTGTGGGTGTGTATGTCTTTCTGTATGTCTATCAATTTGTGCGCCTGTCTGTCTTTTTATCTATCAATCAATCTATTTATCTATCAATCAGTCTATCTGTCTATCTACCTATATGTCTATCTATCTATCTACCTATCTGTCTGTCTGTTTGTCTGTCTATCTGTCGATGTGTCTTTATGTCTATATGTATATCTGTTTCTCTTTCTATCTAGCTATTTGTCTATCCTTCTTTATATCTATATGTCATATTATCAATCAATCAATATATCTTTCTATCTGTCTGTCTATGTATTTTTTTAATTTGTCTATCTGCCTATCTCTCTATCTATCTATCTGACTATCATCTATCTATTTATCTATCTATCTTTCTATCTCTATGTCAATTTGTTTGTTTCTATTTGTCTGTCAGTCCGTATATCTATCTTTCTATCTGTATGTTTGTCGATCTATTTGTATATTTATCTGTCTGACTATCTATTTTTCTATCTGTCTATCTATCTATATATCTTTCTATTTGTCTATCTATATATATGTCTGTCTGTCTACCTTAATATCTATTAGTCTATATGACTATATGTATATCTGTCAATTTATCTATCTATCTATATGTCTTCTATATATCTATCTATCTATCTGTCTGTCTATTTGTTGATCTTTCTATATATCTATATGTCAATATGTCTATCAGTCTATCTATCTATCTATCTACCTACCTATTTACCTGCATAACTCTTAGCCTATATGTATAAATGTCTATTTTTATTCTATCAATTTTTATATCTAACAATCTTTTTATCTGTCTATCTGTTATATCTATCTATGTGTATTCAACTATTTGAATATCTATCTATATGTATATCTATCTATCTCTCTATCAATCGAACATTATATCTGTCTATTTATCTATCTATCTGTTTATATGTCAGTCTATCTGTTTGTCAATCTATCTATCTATTTGTTAGTCTATCTATATGTTTGTTTGTCTGTCTGTCTATCTATTTTTCAATCTATTTGTTTGTCTATCTGTCTATATTTCTTTCTATGTTTCTATCTTTCTTATTTCTTTCCGTATGTCTGTATATATATATATATATATCTATCTATCAATATGTCTATCTTTCTTTATATTTCTCTGTCTATCTTTCTATTCTATCTATCTATCTCTCTATCTATCTACCTATATGCCTATCTACAAATCTAACAATCTGCTATCTTTCTATCTACCTATCTACATATCTACCTATCTGCCTATTTG